>VZTN01012932.1:95555-247599 GCA_013400515.1 Erpornis zantholeuca
CCCGGCGGAGCGCGCTGTCCGCGGTACCCGCGCCGCGCCGGGCTGCGGGGGCTGAGCGCGGCAGCGCAGCGAGCCTCGGGCTGCTCTTACTGGCGCTACCGGGTCGCACCGATCCCTCTTCCTTATCCTTTCCTTCCGTCTTCGTCTCCCTTTCCTTTCCCCTCTCTCTTCGTCTCCCTAGACTGCCGGTGCCACGACCTGTCGCTCTCCCCTCTCTCCTCGTCTCTTCTTCTCCCCCTGTCCCAGGACTCCCCAAACAACCCCCTTTTCCCTTCCCCAAACTTTCACGGCTTCCACCCCCGTGGCTCCCCTCCGCCCGCGCCACCCGTGCTCTCGTGGGCAGTTTCAGCTCCATGCCCGGCAGCGGTGCGGCGCAGCTCCGGGGGATCCCAACAGGTCCCGTGTTGCTCCGGCTGCCGATCCCGGGAGCTGGAGGATGCCCCGCACACCCGTGCCGGCCAAACCTCCAGCCCTCTTTTGCGTGGAGGAACTTTTCCCGTGTCCTGCCATTCCCTGGTGAGCTTTAGACCCACAGGTGCTGCGGGGCACCCATCACTAAGGTCACTGGGTGTTGGAACGTCCCCACTGGACTTTGCAGTGGGGCAGCCTGGGACATTGGCTCTGTGTTTTGGATAATGTAGTGCCAGTGCTGGGGGTTATTCCCGAGGTGGGTCCCAAGCCACTGGCCAGGAAAAAAGCACAGTTACTGCTGGTTCTGTGCTCCAGAGCCACTGAGCAAACGAGCAGCAGGGAACCAGGACATTTCTGGTCCTGTAACCTTTGTTGTTGGCATCCTGGTGACAGCCCCAGGGCTTGTGGGGACAGCTCTGCATCCTCAGCCCTGGGAGCACTCAGGGGTACTGAGCACACATGGGGTCACCTCAGGGATTTTGAGTGCTCTGTAGTGTTCTTTGGGTCGTGGATTTGTCACCACAGACTTAAGGAGCACGGGCTCCTCTTTTGGGTGCTTTAAATTGCATCATAAACACCCCCCAGTGTCTGTCTGTGTTCAGGGAACAATTCCAGTGCATGTGTAACTTTTCAGTGTGCACCAGCTTGGATAGGGTAGTGTGGAGGGGAAGCAGGGTTATCAGTGAGTTTAAAAATAAGGTTTTCCAGCAGGAAAATGAAGGATTCTGTGTGTTTGCACTGTGTGTGTGTGCTCTGGGGGGGGCATTGTTGTCATCCATCTGAGCCACAACTGCTGTGTCTGGTGGGAGGTTCTGCTGGTCACCTTTGGAAAGCTTTCTTTGAAACAAAAACAGAGCAGAACTCTGGGGTTTGGATGAATCAAAGCCTCAATTTCTATAAAAGCAGGCACTGGATGGTGCCCGCAGGGCTGTGCCCAGCAAAGCCCTCAGAGGTGGTGAGAGTGGTGTGGGACTGTGGTCAGGAGCAGAGCAAACACGTCTCTCCCTCCCCGTCAGCTTGTGGCAAGTTTGGTCCCAGTGTTTGGAAGCAAACCCATCCATTTGGCTTGCTGGCCTCTCTGAGCTCAGACAGAGTTGAAATCCAAGCGGGAACTGCAGTGATCTCCCTTATCTAATGTCTCAAATGTCCTTTCCTTTCTACCAAGCCAGGGAATTTCCTCCCTGCCCAGTCTGGGACTCTGTCCCAAGCAGAGAAGGTGGCAGGTGAGCAGGGCTGGCAGAGGGAGCCTGTTAGCTGGCCCTGGAGATCCATGCACACAGCCCAGGCTTCCTGGCAATCCCACGAGGCCAAAGCTGTTTGGAGTCTTAATTTTTGTGAAGGTTTATTGGGCAGACACTATTCTTTTCCCCAATCTCTTCTGCTGTTGATTCTGGACTCCTCACTTCCATTTCTGCCCACCAGTTGCTTAAAAATGGCTTTGATGAGAGGCTTTGGAAAAGCCAAGCGTTATCCTGGGCGCCTCCGAGGCGAATTCCATGGGCAGCTTCAAAGGCTGCCACAGACAGGACGTGCTGAGCTGCCTCCAAATGCTCCTGGACACAAATGTCAGGCTGAAGAGGAGCTCCTGGTGTGTGATGGGAAGCGGTTTCAGGGATAAAGGTGCGAGATGTGGCAATGAACAGGCTGGTGACACTCTCCTGGCTGTCCCTGTGTGCAACCTGTCCCACTCCTGCCACGCTTCTAAGGCACAAGTGACCAAGCTGCAGATGAAAATACAATGCAAGCCCAGAATAATTAACTATGTCATCTACACCTCAGTTCCTGGGTTATTTTGGCCATTAATAATCTTTTCATCCCGAGTACTAATTTGCTCCCACCAGTGGAGGTTTCTGACAGTCTGCAGTGTCTCGGAGCCCCAGTGATAGGGCAGCGAGCTGGGTTAGCCTTGGAGATGAGGTAAGACAGCGTCTGATTACCTCAGCAGAGTATTTCTGAACAAAACAGGCATTTTTCTGCCATCCTCAGAGAACTCTGCAGTGACAATAACATTGTCCTGCAACAAGCTGGGCAGCCCAGCCTCTAAACACTTGTGATTTCATGGAAGGGCTGGCAAGAGGAGAGTAACTTGTGCAGTTAATGAGTGCCCTGCAGAGTCAGCCTTTGTCTTGTGATCTGGTGATTGCAGAAGGAGTGGAGAAAAGAGGAAAAGACCAGTTTCAGCTTGGGTTATTCCTCGAGTTCCCATCCTGCTTTTTCAAGAGGCAGCAGTGTTGGCTGCCGCGAGCCTGTGTATGGCTTCTGAGGCAGAAGGTTGGTGCTTGCTCCCTCGGTTCCGTGTGGCTTCATACAGCCACAGGGAATGATCCCCTGCTCCAGGGAACCCCTCCTGCCCTCACAGTCCTGGGTGATGCCAGTGAGAGCAGGTTAAGGGCTGCTGCGTGTGACCAGCTTGGGTCTGCGGCCCGTGCTTGGGATTTGGGGATGGACGCTTTGCAACTGGCAGTTTTGTGATATGTAATCTGACATCACCTTGAAACATCCAACCAGGGCATGAAGTATAGTTGTCAGGTGCCAGTTTGGCATACAATGTCACTTGTATTGCGCTCTGTTAGTTCAGGAGTGGCAGTGTATTAAAATCAAACCCTATTTGTCCCTGCCAGCTCCACCAGCCTGGTTCCGTGCCCACTGTGTTGCCAGGAATTCTCCCCACTGTTTGCTGCGAGGTTCATGCAGAGCCACTCTGTCCAAAGTCTCAGTGCAGTTAATTATCTGTATTAAAACTGGGTTGATAAGATTTCTGGAGGTGTCCCACTGAGCTGTGCAGGAGAGCAGAGCAAACGAAGGACCAGAGGCAGTGGAGATGCAGAGAGCTGGTTCTGCACCAGGACAAACATCCAGCCTCGTGCACCCCGTGTGTGTCCCTCACACAAAGAGGCAAGCTCTGTTGTTTATCCTCCTGGATCAGAAAAAAGCCAGCCCCTCGTAGTGGCAAGCATCCTGCTCAAAAAAGCCAAAAGTCCCCACCACCCTCGCCCCAACCTCCCAGTTGAATAGCATAAAGAAAACCTTCAACATTAACTCTCCTGAGAACCAAGCAGCAGAGTTTGCACAAACAAACAGCAGCCCGGAAATGGCTCTGAGGCCAAGCAGGACAGTCTTTGTGGGAGGATTTGAGCCCCAATGTATATTTTTACTATCTGGGTTCCCTGGCCTTTCTGTGCAAAGATCTCCCAGACACACCATTCTTCCCAGTTCTTCCCTAGTACTCTTGAACCTCCTCCTAATTTTTTTGGGGCTTCCAAGTTCCCCTTCCATCTCCCGCGGAGATGCTAATGAAGTGTGAGTGTACACGGATGGGGCTGCTTGGGAATTTGACAGGGCTCTTGCCCAGCCCTTGTTCCCTCATTAAGCTGCTGCTGGGTGAGGACGGAAGCGATTGTGCCTCGTTTTGTCCCTGCCTGCAGCGGGGCCTCAGCGATCCAAGCCCCTGGATATATTTCCCCCTTTCAATATATCAATAACTGTATTTTGTTTATTAGCTGTGGGACGTGTGCCAAGTGAGTGGCCCGTGTAATCCCTTTAAATGGAGCAGTTCCATGCTGACACAGTAGCCGGGAGCAGAACTCCTTTTTCCAGCTGCTTCTGGAGCCGGGAGCTCAAACTCTGCTCTGGCTTCATGCAGGTGCTGCCCAAAGGTGGCTTCTCCTCCTCTCCCCGAATAAAGATCTGTCAGAGGAGTGCTGAGAAGAGACACAGGACCCCCTACCTGAGTCGTTTCATGCTCATCCCACTCAGCATCCATGAGAAAAGCAGCTTGGATTTTTTTTGGTAAACACCTCTTAGCAAGCTGTGGGATAAGGCTGGAAAATTCCAGGTAATTGGGAAGTGGAGCTGCCTGTGTGTGTTAAAGCACTGGGATGGGGCAAGGTTGGCTGAGGTGGTTTTGCAACCAAAGGGATTTGTTGTCTCACAACCTTATTGTTTCGTTTGTGCAATGGCTGAGAGCAACTTTGTGAGCAAAATCTGCCTCCCCCTAAATGCCCAGGCAGAGAGGGATCCATCACCAAAGGGAATGTCAATTCCCATAAAAAAATTTCAAATGAAGTGAATTTTTTCTTGTCACTTCCATCCATGTTTCCAATAGACACTGCAGTTTTATAGGAACTCAGCCATAATTCCTTTTATTTTATAAGTAAATGAAAACATTGATAGTTGTGGACAGTTTCCCCCAAAGTTTCCACATTTTAAGAATGACACATTATATAATCAATTTTTCAGCAGCTCTACAGAAGGGATTTGCTGGCTCTCTTTCCAACTTACTATCCACCCCAGTACAAATGGGATGTAGTTTGGCTTTCCTCAGCCTTTTTCAAACCCAAAGTACCAAATTTTGCTCTGTCTGCCGAGTGCCTATTGTGGGAAATTTGGAGTAACTCCACTGGAGTCAATTGGGTTGCCCTGGATTTACGGTGCTGTAAATGAGATCAGAATTGGCTCAAAGTATATTCCATTAATGAGTCAGATACTGGCAATGCAGCCAGTATGCACCCAGAAATGGCTTTAACACAGCCTAGGATATTCAAAATTGGTTTATTGAGAGATGGGCTCAGAGCCAGGATTCTGGGGTTCTCTTTTATTCTTTCCATGAAATTCACCTTCCTGCAGAAGGCCAGCACGAGGCTGATGCAAAACTTAAGAGCCATTTAAGCCCTTAGAATGAGGCTTGTGAGATGCATAAACATTGTGCTGAGCTCTTTGCCTGCCCTGGAGCAGATTTATCGCTTGGAGTTCAAGATGTTCTAGGATTTATCAACTTTTACAGGTTTTTATAGATTTTCTATACATTAAGTGACACAGAGAGACAGTTTGTAAAATACGGTGACACCACGGATGATCTGTCGCCAGCCATGGGTGCCACAGCAGGACAAGAGTTCAGAGCTTGGCAGTTGGAAGTGCTCCTACAGGAGAAATCATAAATAAGGATTAAATGGTTTTGCTGCGGAGGAAATCCTTTAATCAACTCCTGAACTCTTTGTTCCAAGTGTAACTTGAGTAAATACCTCACCTCTGGAGTGGAGGCAGCCACATCCTCCTGCTTTGTACCGTGCCATGCTCACAGCTCCGGCTGTGCCCTGCTCTGGGGAATTCTGGCACCTTGTCTGGGGAGTGCAGGTGCCCCAATCCCCTTCTTGTGGTGCTTCCCAGGTCTGTGTGCCTGTCCCTGAGCCCGTGAGGGATGCAGGAGCGGCTGTGTCCTGGGTGTGCAGCTCCGGAGGCTGAGCAGGGGCACATTCCAAGCCCTGGGCTGTCCCTGACAGCTCTGCAGTGACTCTGAGCCCAGCCGCTGGTTTTGTGTAGCTGTGTTTGTCCCTTCTCACACAGCAAACACCTCTCCTATTTACCTTCTGCCAAAAAAGCCAAGCAGCTCTGCTAAACCACTTTAGGATACTCTGGTACTTCCAGAGGGCAGGCGGGATGTGGGAGATGGAGCACGGAGGTGCAGCAGCCCTGGGATCACGGGCAGATTGGAAATGCGCTTCACCTCGGGATGATTCATCCCGGCCTTCCTCCTTCCACCTATCCCCATTGTTGCTTCAGATTCCTCGAAACTAGAAAGCAAGTCTGGGAACGAAGGGAGGGAGAGGTTGGAGTTGCCACATCCTGTGCTCAGCTGGCAGGAACTGGGATAAAGCAGACATGGTTCAGTCCTGTGAACCAGAGACATTCCGGGTGGCTGGAATGGGGAAAGGTCACAGCCCCAAAGCTGCGTTTGGGCAACGCTCTCGGGCGCAGGGTGGGATTGCTGGGTGTCCTGGAGTCAGGAGTTGGACTGACGATCCTCGTGGATCGTCACACTCCCACTCGGGATACTCTGCGATTCTGCTCAGAGTCCATGGCAGCACCAGAATTCACCTCCTTCCCTGGAGGTTCAGCTCATCCCAAGGCTGTCTCCTGCCACCTTCCCGGTGCCGTACCCAGGGCAGGAGAGCCGGAAGGGAAGGGATTCCGGAGAAAGGCTTTTCAGGATCTGCCCCAGAGCTGTTTGCCAGCCCTAATTACCGTGTGACTTCATAGCTGCTGCACCGTCAGCGGCTCCCCCTCCCCTCTCCCAGCCGGTGAAGTCACCTCATCCCGGCGGCCGGCGGAGATTTCTCCGTGCAGGCTTTTATTGGATCACTCATTGTCGCAGCCTGCCAAGGAGACATCCACGGGATCTGCCCCAGCAAGGGCTGTTGTCAACAAACTGGGGGATAAATGCTGGGAAATGGGAATTGCACAGCAGATGCCCCTTGGGCACCTCTCCTGCTAATTTGCACTTAGATGGGTGCCTTTCTCTGAGCACTTTATTAATTAAGGCTCGCAGCCCACCTGTGAGGCAAAGAAGTTATTAGTGCCCTCATTTTCCAGCAGAACTGAAAGCAGTGGTTTGCCCAAGGCCACAAATCTAATCAGTGGCAGAGCCAGGAATGAGTGAGTTCTTCCAGTCTCCTGTGATACTCCATGCACCCCACTCCCTACCTGGAACAAATTTAATGGCTTCCCTAAAAGTTCACATTTTTGTTAACGTGATGTAAATGAAGATGGAGCACCCAAAAGGAGCCTTGCAAGAAGGAAAGCTCCCAGAAACCTGCAGTACCCAGGGCCAAAGGCATTGTCTCCTGTCTGAGGCACAAACCATCCTCCCCATAAATTCCACACTTCTCGTCCGTAAATTTAGTAGGAGGCTTCAAGCATAAATTTAAAAGAAGCTTTTATTGTACCCATGCATCAACATAATTAACACCCAACCCCATTCTTTTGCTTTCTTAGGCTGGAGCAAACCCTGTGCCCTTGGAGAAAATTGTTTCCCCTTTTCCTCCAGGGAATCCAGAGCCTGAGCAGCAGCTGTGAAGAGTGGAGAGAAAGAAAGAAGTGGGAGATGCTGGAAGTGCTTTGGGCGACGTGAGAAGGAGGATTTGCCCGGAAGGAGCTGTTCAAGGGCCCAGCAGCAAACCAGAGACACAAAACCTGCTTATATATAGAAGAATGTAACCCTGTGTATGCAGACGTGGACGCGTGCATGCCTTGTCGAGAGCGTAAGCGACATTCCCTGTAGATCGCTGCTGTGAGCAGCCCTGCTCCTGCAGGCCGAGCCTTGGCACTGCTGCTGGCCCTGCTGGACACCACCCACTGCCCTGCTGCCCCATTTATGCAGCAGGATGAGGAGGAATCTCTACACCCAGATTAGTAATCCTGAGAATTCCAAACGTGCTGCAGCGCGGGCACGGCCCAGGCGTGGCGGGGAGCGGGTGCGGAGCAGCTCGGACAGCAGTTTGTGTGTGTAAATATTCGTGCTCTGGCACCGGGGGAGAGCAGCTTTCCTATGACTTTAGTTTCTCTGGTGCTACATTTAATATTTGTCTGGGGCTAAACTGCCTCTCTGTGGTGCTACAGTTTCCCCAAGAGGATGTTCTGAAGTGTGGGACAAGGAAAGATCTATTTTGGTTATTGATATTTATACACAAGATAGCAGAAAATAAGACTTGTTGAGAAGGTGCTATTTTTTTTTTTCTTTCTTTCAATCTCTGCAGAAACTAAGACAAAACAAATAATCTACCCCAGAACTTTATAAAACTCCTTTTCTTTTAGCAGTTCTTTTTCTTTTGACACTGTGGAGCTTGGGAAGCAGCAGGCACTGAGGTGGAAAGGACACAGAGCCCTTTCCACTGCAGTGTGCACATCAAAGTCTGCTAGAGCAGCACTTCCTGCAGCTCCAGAGCTGGGAATTCTCCTGCATGGTGATTTATTCAGTCCCAAATCCTGTGAACCAGGGAGGAGAACTCTTATCCAGACTGATCACTAGAGCAGGGGATAACAGGAGAACTTGGCCTTAGAAGTCAAAGGGCTTTTTTCAGTCTAGTACTGAGCACTTTTTTCCTTGCAGCCAAAACTACCTGTCAGATTTCGGGTACCTTCCACATACAGCAGTGACTGTGCACAGTTTTTTAGAAACATTTTTCCTACCTTCAGATATTTGCACCAGAAAATCGACCCTGCTGTGGCAGGGAGGGCATTTTCAAAGGCATAAAGGAATGTCAGAACCCGATTTCTAAAGGAAATTTGGCTCCTTGTCTTTTAAAAATACTTCCCCCACCCCTTGCCCAGCCCAGGAAGAGCCGAGTGGCTGCTGTGCCTGGTCAGACCCTGCATTTGCCACTGCTGCAGGAGAAATGTTTCTAAGCAATCTGAAAGCCAAATTCTCCCTTTATCAAATATTCACCGCAGCGTTTGGAGCCCCTGCACGCATTTTCCTGCTGTTATTGATCCGAGTCCATTCCCAAACAGCAGCGAGGGCTCTGCTGGAAGAGCAGACTGTTCCTGGGGAAGAGCCTTGCCCTGCTGCAGGGGATGTGCAGTGTTGGGAGGGGTGGTGTAGCTCCGTGTAGTTTGTCTGTCCATACCCTTGGGATGGTCTCAGAGCCACAGGGACCAGTGAAACGTTTTCCTGCCATTTCTGGCCTGATGCTCAGTAATCTCAGCATCCTGAACCCCATCCCGGCTCAGTCTCCTACAGAAACAAGGACAAATTCTTCTAAGAAAAGGAGGAGCCTCAGCTGTTTCCAGCAGTGCTGCCAGTGCTGAGCAGAGCCTTAAAAATACCAGTTTCTGGAAATTCCTGAAATGTGGGAGCGAAATTGTGTGTTTGGGATTGCACAAGTGCCACTGGAACAGGAACCATGGGTGTGACACTTGGCTCTAGGGGACACCTCCCTGCAGCCCTGGGACAGGCCTGGAGCTGGGTCACATCCCTCAGAGGCTCTCCCACAGATTCCTCACCTCTATCAGCTCTGAATGTAATAAACGTCTCACCTGGAAGAGGCACTGTTCCATTTGCCCTGGGCACACAGCTGGCACTGCCCTTGGCTCTCCTGCTGCCCTGGCTGTTGGGGGCTGCAGCCATCAGGCTGCTCCCAGTGTTTCAGTTCCCTTGGAACAGCACAGCCAAGGAAAAGGAGAGAAGTTCTGTCCTTGCCATCGAGGCCCCACCTTGGGAGAGCCCCCAAATCTGTGATGAGATCTCCCTCAGTCCCAACCCTCCATGGACAGGCTTGTCTGTAAAAATTCCCAAACCTCAGAGCTCCCAGGGGATTGCTCTCCTCAGGGGCTCCAAACAGGCAGCAAAAAATGTTCAAGACTTGTCCTGCCCAGCATGGAACAACCACATCTATGGTGCTTCCCATGTGGAAAATCCTGCTTTGTTCCTGATTTGCTTCACTTTGGTAGTTCCAAACTGGATGTTTCACATGAACCGAGGGTGAAGTTGTTTTGTAGCCAGAATTCCCTGTACAGAACTGGAATTCCTTACTCGAGGGTACGGATTTGTCAAAGCCTTACATTTTGTGGTGTAATTGCTATCCTTGAACGCCTCTGTTTTTTGACAAGCGGTGTTTTTATCCTTTCTTCAAGATCTGCTTTGCCCCTGGTTGGTGTTTGCATGGAAAGGCAAAGGTGCTGTGAACTCCCTGGAAATTCCCTGTTCCCTCCTGTGGGTAGGAAACCAGCACAGTTCCCCTCTGGCCCTTTTGTTTTCTCACAGCAGCCGAGCAATCCCTGGCTTTGGGCAGCTGGGGAGGCTGGGGAGTGCCCTCCGGATGGGAGAGCAGAGCCCTCTCGGGTTTCTGCAGCGAGGAGAGCACAGCTATGAGCTCATGGTCTGTGCTCAGCACGGCTGCCAGGGAAGGCTTCATGAATTTTTAAAGCAGTTCTCTGCCAAGACAGCTCCCAGCAAACCTGGAATTCCATATTCCAAGGTAGAAGAGCAGCATGGTGTGGGCTGATCAGCTCCTCTGCCACGTGCCCACACAGCTCCTTTGGCAAGGTGAACTCTGGGCTGCACCAGTGCTGCTGGGTTACACCAGGACAGGGCTTGGCTCATGAGCTCCACATTCCTCCCTCTTCTCTATTAGAATTCTTTTCCACAGGTAAAAAAGCATGGAATGGGACCAGGCCTCCTGTCACAAACATCCAGGAAATCACCCAAACCAGGGAGCTGCCCGTGGGGAGGGGTGAGAATCCCAGCCCACTCCTGCTTCAGGGAGGCAGGAATTCCTCTTGGAGCCAAGCCCATTGCTAAAGCAATTCCCTTAAACCCCAAACACTTCTTGAATGTATTTCATCTGGTTTGTGAGTTTTTGTTTCCATATCACAGTGAAGTTATAAAGGTCTTAAACCCTCAGCATGAGCAGAAGCAGTTCCTGCTATTGAAATCCATCACAAAGTGAACTGGTTAAACTGGTGCAGTGTCTGTCCACAGACACTTCCCAGCTGGAAAACTGCACTGCCCTGTGAAAATGGCCCTGATGAGGACAGAATAGCACATCTGCCTTAATATTCAGTTTTCCTAGCCAACATCAGTCCCTGATGTCCACAGGAGCCTGGGATGTATAGAACAGGCTACCTGAGGCTCACACCAAACCCTGGACATGCTGTTGTCCATGTCCAGCCCTCCTGGCTGTATCCCAGCTCCCCAACAGGTGCACAACTTCACTTGGAGCCAGTTTGCTCCCAGCAAATTTGATTTTCAGCCCAGCCTTCGAACTCAGCCTCATTCTTGTGTAACTTTGCTGTGTGAGAGCTGAACTTTCCATCTCATCACAGCAGGTGAGGAGACTCTGGCCATGCCAATTCCAGATCCAGGGAATTGTAAATACAATGGGAATTGGGATCCCTCAGGACCAGCCAGTCTGAGAGGAGGGGAGGGATCCTCACCTGCTGCTCCTGCCTTGGGTTTCTACACCACAAAATACAAACAGGTGAATATTTTTCCCTGATAATATTTATTTGAAGACAGGAGTGAAGTTTGATGTGACTTCAGTGTTCACTCCCTGGGAATTACTGAAGTGCTTGAATTTCTCAAGGTTTTTAATATTTACAGGAAGTGACTTTGGAGCTTGATAAATATTCACTGAAAGCATCTGAGGATTAAATGGCCATTATTACTTACACCATTATTAATGAAACCTTTATTAGTTACACCCTTTATTAGTTACCCCATCAGTGGTTACAGGTGGCACCAAGCAGAGCAAAGCCAGCTGCAGTGGGATTTAATTCCCTGGGTTTTTACAGCACCTCTTTTCCAGTCATTCACCACAGTTTATCACAAACCCCTCCCCATCCTCGGTAGTCCTGAGGCTGCTGTGAGTTCCCCAGTGTCTCTTGGGGCATTGCTGAGGGAAGGACAGGCAGGGAATGCCCAATTCCTGGCATTTTGCTGATCCAGTACCATTGGGATGTAACTTCAGCAGGGTCACTGTGCAGGTTTCCCCCTCACCAAAGCAAGGGCAGGGCCTGTGCTCAGAGTTCCTGGAGCTCCAGGAGGCTCCTGGTCCTGGCTGGATGGGGCTTCTCTCTTTTGTAAAAGGAATTTCATATGCTGAGACTCTTTGTACATATTTATAAGGAATTTATTAAAAAAAAAAAATTACTGTTCAATGGCAAAAAAGGGCTCTGGGTTTTATTTCCTCTCTCAGAGGAATTTCCTTCCACAGCCTTCCCTGCTTCCCCATGGAAATCGACAGGTGCCCAGCAGCTGTCATTGGAGCTGAAGTTTTCCTTGGATGTTTTCTGGTCCAAGTGTCATGTTCTAGGAGAAGGTAGGACCATCCTCCCAAAAAAAACCCCAAAACTTGAATGCAACTCCACCCTTTCCCTTTGGTTTCCTGCCTTACCACCAAATAAAGCACTAATGCTGAAGCAGTGTCCCCCACACTCTGCAGAGCTGGGCTCCTACTGACCTTTTCCTACACTTCTCCAAACACATTTTCCAGGACCATTGAGGAAAACAAATTCAGAATGAGAAGTAGCTTTTCAAACAGTTTGAAAGCAGGAACACAAATCCTTGGGTTCACTGGCACTGCAAAGTGACACTGAAGCCTTTCAGAAACTCCCTGCCCACGGAATCCTCGTTTCCCCTTTTCCTGGTGCATACTCCAGGCTATCACACATAACATTTTTATGCCCAGGAAAACCTTGCTTCCTGCCTTTGTGAACTCTCCCCCATCCCAAAGATGAGGGGAGCTATTCCCATTACAGAGAGCAATGAGATTCCTTGGCTTAGTTCTCCACTTTTCACAGGATGCATTTGACAAGAATTTGACATCACTTTGTTCTGGAAAGTAAAGCTTTTCCTCCTCTGCTTCCCTGCACCTCCCCAGCAGATAGGGATTTTCCCCAGCTCAGGCTCTGCCTCTCACTGAGCACTGAACTGCTCAGCCACACTGAACTGTTATTTCCAAAGGAATATGGAGCCTTAATCCTGTTCCCATCAGCTCCCGTTTGCTTTAATTCTTCCCCTGTGGAGTTTCCATCAGACTCAGCCTCGTTCCCCCAGGAATTCCTCCCGCTGATGGCTCGGGTGGGGCTGTCACCTTGAGCATTTCCATGGCAATGAGCTGGGAAGGTGCTGCTGTTCCTAACGGGGCGGGAGCAGAGGTGGCTTGGGGACAGGGAAAGCTCCAGAACAAACAGCAGCTCCCTCTGAGGGCTTGTGCTGCTGGAGAACCTCAGCAGAGAGCTCGGCCACAGGGATGGTGTCAATTCCTGTCAGGGATCTCCCTCCTCCAGGAGCTCCTGCTAAAGCTCGAGGCTCCATTTTTCCCTGGAGGACCCAGGCAGGTCCTGGCTGAGGAGCACAGGGCAGAGACACTGAGTTTGTGAGATGCTCTTGGTCAGGAGCTGGATTTCCACACAGACAAACCCAACTCGACTTTAACCTTCTGCTGCTCTCCCCAGAGACTGGGAAATCAGGAGTCTCATCATGAAAATTAAAGAGCAAAAACATTCCCAGGGAAGGGAACTGTCATTTCCAGCTTCACTGGTGTGGTCCTTCCCAAGTTCCCTGTGATTTCCTTAAGGTGACAGCAGGTGCCATTTGTGGAATCAGTTGGAGAAACAGCTGGGAAATGACATTTCTCCAACTGCAGCTTTGGACACGAGGTTCTGAAGCACTGCTTGGGAGGAGTTCTCAGAGGTGCTGTGTAATTCTATGAAGTTATGGATTCAGGGAATGTAGGGCCAGGTGATGTGAAGCTCCTCAGCCAGAGCACAGCTTTGTTCAGCACATGCAGTCACAGCTCCCCTGCCCTGGACATGCAGTGTTTGTCCCTGCTAAAAGGACAGGAAAACAGGAAACATCCCAGACACTTTATCACCACGTAAGCTCCAGAAACATCCTGGAGTTTGCCATAACATAACCACACCTTTGAGGGTGAAGTTTCTGGCCAGTCCCAATTGTTCTGTTGGCTCAGAGCTGGAAGAAAGACTGACAACAAAACCACAGGCGACTCAACAGGGGCACGGGATCCCAGGATTCTCCAGCTTCTGCTCCATGCCCTGCTGAGCTGTGGTGCTGTCAGTACACCTGGAAGTGGGCAGAGGTGGTGCCATCCTTCCAGCAGCGCAGGGTGTCCACGGTGACCGAGCGGCACAGGGGACAAGTCTTCTCCCGGTCGAACCACAGGCACAGGCACTCCTCACAGAACACGTGCTGGGGACACAGGGAGCAGGGAGGGAGCTGCTGCAGCTCACACTCCCACGATGGGGGAAACAAACCCCAGCTTGCTAAAGCTAATGGTTTATTGCTGGTTTTTAATAATAAAAGAGACATTCCAAAGGCCTACAACACTTTTTCTGACAATGGTTTTCCTCTACCTCAATTCCCTGAGTTATTTAAGTCCTTAGTGAGTTCCAACAACCACTTCCTTCCCCCTGCTCCTTGCATTTGCTTTATTCTGCTCCCATTGCCGAGTCCCAGTTTTCCCTTTTCCACAAATGTCAGTTTTCACCCCTTATCTCCTCTCATTTCTGCCCTGGCCCCTCCCCAGATTCTCTCCAGCACACACCATCCAGTCCCAGACTGGAAGAGCAGGAAAAGGGCAAGGAGGGAGCCCAAGGAGCTGTGAGAAGCTGAGAACTCTCCACACATGTGGAGTCACTCCCCAGAATTCCAGCTCTGCCAAGCAGATCCAAAAGCAGCTTCTCTGGGGCTTCCAGCTCAGAAACATCTGCACAGATGTTCACAGCAAGGCTAAGAGGCACAGGATGGCTTTAATTTGATAACCCTGTTATCAAAAGGGAGTATTAAAGCTACCCAGCCCCCCCAAGGGGCAGGCAAAACTCTGCTCACTCTAGACCCAGCATCTGCACTGCCCATTCCAGTCCCTGCCCCACGAGGCTGTGCCCACCCCACAGCCATGGTCACCCCAAGTGTGGCTCAGCTGCCATGACCCAGGGGCTTTCCAGGGCAGCAAATATCCACCAGGAGCTGGATCAAGACCCAGCAAATGACTTCACAAGTTCCCAGGCTGGCTGTGCCTCTCCCCACTGCAGGAGTTCACTGCAGGAGTGCCAGGTCCTGGGGAGTTTTGGGGTCTTACCTGGCACATAAGGATCAGAGGTTCCCTGAACTCTGCCTGGCAGATGGCACAGATGTCTCCTGCCTCACTGCACTGCTGGCTGGTGGCACGGACTCCATAGGTCTGTCAGAGAGGAGGGGGAAAAGCCCATGGCAAAGGATTGGAAGGGTAAATGTGCACTAAGACTGCTTGTCACCCCCAGATTCCCCACAAGGACACCGGTGTGGTGTCACTCTTTGGGGCAGGGGGATCTGGGCACAGAGGGAGGCTGGAGCTCTGTGCTCCCTGTTTGCTTTTCCCCTCGAGCTGACTCCATCTTTTAGGGCCTCTGCTTGTGCAGCAAGGATAATGGAATTTAATGAGCTCAACAGGGAGCTGAGAGGATTAATTCAGCACCATTTGCAGGGGTGTTTAGATGAAGGGAGGTATTATTATTAGCAAGTAGACAATAGAAGAAAGAGTAACAGCAGCAACACCCACAGGCTGCCCACTTTCTCTTTAGGTACAGGGAAGGTAAATGTTGCTTCTCCCACTGTAACAGATTTAGGGGAAACAGAAACCTGCTGAGGGAAAATGACCAGCCCAAGCCCAGGGAATAAGCAAGATAAGCTCTAACAAACTTTGATGAGGTTCTTTTCCTCTGCAGTCTTTGATTTTACCCTTTTAAAATGTAAGGCACGGCAGCAGATCTAAATTCCAGCCCTGTGGAATGCAGTGCCTGGGGTGATTCCTGTGTCAATGTCACTGCACATCAGGCACCACAAAGTCCCTCCCACACTGGGCACTAGCAAGTTTTGTCAGCTCCTTGCAGCTGGATGAATCCATATTACACAGAGCTTCCAATCAGACAGAACAGCAACAATCTCTCACCAGAAAAGGTTCCTGACATCCCTGACAGGAGCCCCCAGCTTGTCCAGCCATGGGATAGCTTTGTTTTACTCTGTGCTCCTGATACACAGAGCAATTTTCCATTTTATCACCCAGCAGGGAGAAGGTTCCACCTCTGAGACTGCTCCTCTACATTTAGCTCCTTACCTGGGGGGTGCAAAGGACCTTCAGCGCCTTCCTGACACTTCCCACGCGGCCACAGATGTCAAAAGACTGCAAAAAAGACATCCCATTTTAGATAATTCTCACAAAACCTCTGTGTGTACGTGTGAGAGTCCAGAAACTCAGCAAACTCTCTCCAAATGGATACTCAGAGGGGAAAAAGTAACAATAGTGCCAAAAAAGATTTCATGGTGATCATGAAATATGTAATAAATGGGAATTGACAGTGGGGAAGGGTGGCCAGAAAAGCTCTGGGAGCAGCTGACTGCAAACTGGAGACTTTACAGGACAGAGAGGAGCTGGCACCAGGCTGTGCTGGGGACAACTGTGCACCCCACTAAGTAGGGAAGGGTTAAATGGACCTGTTCCCACAGGGAAGGGAAAAAAAAAAAAAGAAAAGGAAAACAGTCTGAAAACCTAATCCATCAGCTTCATCTTCCCTACCTGCTGGCAGAGCACAGGGAAAGGCACTGAACTGAAGAGGAGGAAAGTGACAGTGCAAGGGCAGCTGGGGCTGGTGGCACAGCAGGGGCTTTGTCTGTCACCTGAGGGCAGGGGGGCTGGGATGCTGCAGGTGCAGAGCTGCAGCAGCACCACAAAGGCACAGAGAGCTGCAGTTGCCTTTCTGTTGTTGATGGCTTTTGGTGATTAAGTGGGCTCACTGCAGGGAATGCCAATGAGATCATCCTGCAATGGATGTGCGAGCAAAGGAAGGCACCAATAACACTTCCAGTCAGCACAGAGAGAGCTCCCAGGGTCCTTCCAGTAATGCCTGCACTCAGCAGCCACCACTTGAGGCTGCCCAGTGCCTCAGATGTTCCATCTCCTAACAAGGATGGGGATCAGACCCTTTTCCACAGCGCAGCTCCCAGCTTTTCCTGGTTGCTTTGCTCACAGCATGACTCCAATGCCTTTGCTCCAATGTCTCCTCTCTCCCAGCCCATACTCCCTCCTCATTTCTTTCCCTCTGGAGCTCCCTGCAGCCCCAAAAGCTGTGTGTTTCAGAGGTCCAACATCCTTTTCTCACCCACACCTTGCATTTTGTTGCACCAGCCATCATTTCACAACTGGGTTACTCCTAGGGAGTGCTTCTGCTCAGGACAGGGAAACAACACAACCTGGATGCTCTACTTGTGAACACCTGGGATTTCTCCACCAAAACCAGAGCTTTGTGGCTACATGGTGCAGACAGAGGCACCACCACAGCTCCCAGCAGCTCCGTGCAACCTTCTGGAAGTGCTCCTGCCCTTTGTGCAGGGGAAGGGGATGCAGCCCCAGCTGAGCCTTGGATTTCTGCCAGGAGCACAGAAGCTCTCAGTGCCAAATTGGCTTCTGTGGTTTTTCTAATGTGGTTTGTGGCTTTGCTAATGTGGACTCCTCTGGGGATATTTTCAGTGTCTCAGGCAAGGAATTGGAGCTGCAGCTCTGGGGACTGTAAATGGGATGGACACACCCAGAGCTCCATGCTCTGGGAGAGAGTGCTCCCCTTCCCTCTCACTTCCAAGCAAAGTTTTGGTGTGCAGAGGGCTAACCCTGACCTGGACACAAGCTCTCCAAAATGAAGCTGCTTTTCCAATCTAGATCACCCCAACACTCCCTACAAAGGCTTCAGAGGACAGAAACACCAAGGTAACCCCTAAGGAACTGCTCCCACCTGTGCCAGGGCCTGAGGAACCCCACGTGGGCTCTCCTCCCACAGCCCCTGGGCCCAGCAGCTCTAGTTAAGCTCATCCCTGGAGGTCTCAGCTCAAGGCTGAGCAGTGCTCTGCAGGTACTGCTGTCCAGCTCAGCTGTGCCTCGCTCCAGATCCCACTGCTCTGGCCACCCCAGCACCTGGAGTGACTCCTGAGCCTGTCTCATTGCTGTGGCTCTGCCCTGCAGTTGTTGGACTGTGTCTGACCCTGGCTGGGGAAGCCCTTGCCCTGCCAGCTGTGGTTTTGAGCTTGGTTCCCCTCACTCCAAGGAGCAGAAGTCTCCACCATCACCTTCCCACTCTGAGGGCTTCTCCAGGTGTAGAAACAGCATGTGGAACTGCATCCCTTTTCCAGGGGTTGTTACTTCTGCAAGCAGGGACACAAGAAAGGTCACCTGAAATCTGTTCTTGTCCACCTGAGCTGCCAAGCCACGAGGGCAGGAAAGGGTGGATACTGCCATGGATCCAGGCAATGGCACCTCTGAAAGGGCCAACTGCCCTCTCCCACAGCACAGAGAGCAGAGCAGGACAGAGCTGAGGATGGAGGGGTGTGCAGGGAGCTGCACTGGCCTCACGTGCTCCTGTTCTGGCACTGTTTGCTCCTGGCTTGGTCTCAGACCTGCTGTGACCAAATCACTTCACTGGCCATGACTTCCTCTGCCTAAGTTGCTCACAAGAGTAAATTGTGGAAGTCCTTGACAGGAGGGGTTGCATGACCCTATTGCTATACAATACAGAGCTACACTATAATTCAGCAGTGCTCTGCTCCTCTGAGCTGTTTCCAGCTTGGATATATTCTCTATTCTTAATTTTTCAGTCTGCTCCTGCAGAGCCACAGGCACAGACAGGTATCTGGGACAGAGCAAGCCTGGCCTTTCTCAGAGGGATGGACAAAACACCACTAGAAATGCAAATATTTCAGACCTCAGACCTGCCAACGTTCTGGCTAAATCACACCTACTCATTTACAACTGTACAGGCTCTATGCTCTTAACACTCTCATTTTTGAGGAAACATTAATTACTTCTGTCCATCACTTGGATGAGCCAGACCAGGACCTAGAATGGGGCAGAGCTGCCTGTTTTATCCTGACAGGACTGGGATGTCTCTCTCTCCCTGCCACACTCAGAGGAAAGCTTAGAGACAAACATGTAGCTGTCTGCAGCCTGCCTTTGTGTGACATCGGGAGGTGTGGAGCCAGCTAACACCTCTGCCAGCACTGCTCCCCCAAGGCCAGCTCCCCTTCTCCTGCAGCCTCTGCAGAAAGGATAAACAGAGCAGCAATGACTTCATGAGTCTGATGCAACACCGGTGAGCAGCCTCGGATCCTCCCCCAGCTCAGCAATGCCCACATGCTGGGGAAGCAAAATGCCTTTGGCAGCTGAAGCACGCGGTGTCCTCAGCTGCTGCAGCTCCCCGGGCAGGGACAGCCACGAGCCGGAGGTGCCTCTGTCCCCTTCGGCTGCGCTGCTCCCCCTGCTCCTGCCACAGCCCCCGGGGCTGTTCGCGAGGTGCTGCTCACCTTGCAGAGGCTGTACATGATGATCAGGATCCCGCCCAGGAAGTAGCTGCTGGAGGGATCATCCCCCATGATGTATTTGTACCACAGCTGGATGGGGACAAGGGAGCGGAACAGCTGGCTCAGCTCCTCAATTATCAGGTAAAACTTTCCCTGCAAGACAACCAGGCAGGTGAGACATGAGTATTATCAGCAAGTCAAAAGAAGAACATTTAATTTGTGCAGGGCTGATGTTCACTGATCACTGCACTGTTAAATGGTGCAGAGACCCTATTGATGAGATGCAGCTTTCTCTGCAGCCCCTGAACTGCGTGCCTAGAAAGGATAAATATCTCTTCATTCCTCCATGGGGCTCTGTCACTGACCCAGCTATGCTGAATTTTGGAATTTTGAACTTTGGAGCAGGTTATGGATAGGCAATAAATTGTGTCTCTGGACAATGCTGCAGTAAAGCAAAGGTTAATATGGGATTAATACAATGTAAATTGTAGATGTTATTATCAGTGAGAAAAGGAGAGCAAGTTAGATGTCTTTGACCTTACACCCCTCCTGAATGTACAGGGATTAAATGTAAAGTGACCCTGGTCTTCCTGACAACTTTTTAGGTAAGCCCAAAGAATGAAATTAATTATGTTTGCCAGCATTCTTCCCCTTCCCCTCAGGTGTGCGTTGGCTCTTGGGCAGTGTACAGATAAAGACTGGTGCTGAGAATTAAACCCTCAGGGTGTTTAAAACTCAAAAAGACCAAATCTTCCTGAAGATGTCAAGGAAGGAAAGGTGGGGAGGGGAAGTGTGCTGGTTGAAATGTTTCTCTCTCAGAAGAGACACAGACAATGGGCAACATCCCTTGTAAACCTCCACCAAAGACTGAATAAGGGTGTCCATTTTAGGGCCACCCCCAGCCCTAAGGAGGATTTGTTCCATCCCGTGCTGTTTACAGGGACAGCTGGTGGCAAACTGAGCCCAGAACGATGCTTAATCTGCAGTGACATTATCTGGACTGAAAGATTTGGGTTTGTCCTGTCAAAATCCTTTTATTTGCTAAGCTCCTGGAGAAGGGGAAATTCCCCTGGAATTTTGCTGTGTTGTCCCAGTTAGCTTTGTCATCAGTGATGTCATCGCAGGCCAATCACTAATTGGTAAGGTGGGGATGGGGATTAAGTCCTCGCAGCCGGGCTGGCAACAGCCAGCGCCCTTCCCCGGGGGCTCGGGATGAGATCACTCGCAGGCCATCCTGCTGCTCCCAGCAAATCGAATCCTTCGGAGAGCTCTGGCACGCTCATGATCTCATATCCCCCGGGCCACGAGTGAGGTCACACCAGCGGTTGCTAACGGACCCGGGCTGCTTTCCTGCTCTGCCCATCCCCTCCTCCGCACTAATCCCAGGTGGCATCACAGAGCAAACACGTAACAGCAACAATCTGGGGTCCCAAATGCGAGCAATTTATTAAATTAGCGCAGAGGTCTCTCTCTCCAGCCTCGTGCTTCGATGCAATCATCGTTTATTTCGGGAGCTCCTGTGGCAGAAATGACAACACTGTCACCGTGTCCCTCCACACGGCTCTGATGAAAGCTCCCAGCAAGCTAAAGGCAGCAAACTTTGCTTTCTCCAGCTCGTTCCTCCCACCCACCACCCTTCATTGATCCCTGCTTCCCCAGCAGCTGGGCTGGGACAGGTCACTGCTTGCTCTCCCATTGCATCAGACAGAGCTGCTGCATCTAGCACCTCGGGCATCAAGGCTGGAATTCTTCCACAGCACAAGTACTGAGGCACTAAAACATCTTAGCCCAAAGCGAGATGTGAGGAAATCTGGGTCCAAGGCAGCCCCAGAGCACAGCCAGGCTGTGAAGGTGGCAGTGACAGCAAGTGACAAACTTCGGTATCTAACCACAACTCCTCCACCCTCCCCAGAGCTTTCAGAATTCCCTTCTCTAAGGCAAGTCTTCAATGTGCAGTGCAAACTGCTGGGTACCAGTAATGCCTTAGGTTTTAACTTTTCTATGTTTCCAATCCTGCAGTGCCCAGTGTAACTCTGAAGTTTCCTGTAGCTCATTAAGTGCTGTTCTCTCATGCTCACAGACACAACAAAGCCTCTCTAGTTTGCTCGTTCTTGAATTGATGCTGATATCAAAGTGGGAAGAACTCATGACCTGTCATCCATTTTGGGATGCACTGAGGCAGGAGCCTCTGGAGCCCAGAGTGTACCCTAAGGCCTTTCAAATAAATCCCTCCTTTATTCCTTAATTCCTGTCTAGTCTCTGTTTCTAGGGAGCCATTTAAGGCATCACCAGGATGTTTCAGCAGCTAGAAACTTGGTCACAGCCTCCCAAGAGTGAAGTTTTAAAGCATGCACCTCCCCTTGCAGCCCATTAACAGCACCCACCTGACCATTAAAGGTTGGTAAGTTTAGAGTGATGCCAGCTGGGAGGGAGGGAGCAGTACAAGGGCAGCTGAGCATCACTTGAACAGAACTAGAAAATTCTAAGTCTTGTCAGGCATCTCAGTGCACCACACCAGCCCCTTTTTTAAACTAGGAAAAGTGCCAGAAAATCAGAAATAATTCTACAAAGGGCTGCTGCACAAGTGAGGCCCTCCCTTCTGAGCCAGAAGCTTGGAAAATGAGGATTGTTCCCTAAAATTTCAGCAGGAAAATGTAGATTTCTGACAGCAGCAGCTTACTGCAAACAGCACCCATCAGATGTAAGCACAGTCAACACACCTGTCTGCCACTGCTCAGCTTTGTTATCTCTTGGCTATCTAGGTTATATTTTTCAAAGTCAAATCTTCGTCTCAAGCTGTATTTTGTCTGAAAAATTCAGCTAAATTATACTAGCTTTCTTTCTTTCTTCAAAATTAGCACTCTATGTTATATGAAGCACAAATATAATTATTTCTCCTGTGCATCTGACTTGGCATGACAGCTTGAAATAAGGCAAGGCCTGTCTCTGTTGGTGACTTTTCCTATGTCATAAAAATCTGTAAATCTGGGAATTTTCTCTGGGATGCATTATAGAGAGATTGAATAGCTCTCTAGGATCAGCAGAATCTTTCTGGTGAGCCTGTGAGCCAGCCCCAGTGCAGGACTGGACTGTGCAGGAGCCAGCCCTCCAGAGCAAGCTGAACTGCAGAGATTAAATATTACCTGAAATTATGGCTCCTAATGAGGGTAGAGGTAGGCAACAGAAGAAAGGCTCTGCTCTCATCAAGGGTTAAGCCTGACCAAGAAGTGAGAAGGGCAGTGCTGCTTCCTTTGAGTGAGTTCTGTGAGAGCTACTGCTGCTACTGCTGGTATCAAACACTTCATTAGCACACGTGGGGAAGGGCTGTGCTGGGATCTAATTTTAGCAGCTCTGCTGATGAGCCTCAGATACCACATGGTGAAATTTGGATTCCTTTTTTTCAATGCTCAGTTAAAAAACCAAGCCAGTGGCTTGGGTATAACCCTCCATTTTTCTGTACCTCCTTCACCACATAGAGAGACCCTTTTTGTACTTCAAATCAAGCACTTATTTTGAAAGAGGAGAATTCAGCATTTTCATACAATTGCACTTTCCCTTCTGCTCATGCAGTATTTCAGTCTGTAATGCACTATTTTTGCACATTGAGCATGTAACTTGGTATTTTGTTATATCCCCACTACTTGATGGCAGATCTGCATCTGATCCCTTCCTGCCATTTGAGCTCTGCTCAGAGGAGCACATTTCTAAAATTTCTTCAGTCCCTTTACGACATCAGCACTACAGAAAACACTTTTTAAACCCCCTTATTTTCACGTTGCTGGCTGACCTCAGGGACAGCTTTCTTTGCATCTTCTAAATGAGAACCTGAGATGCAGAAAGACGAAGGTCAGGGTAAGGCTGTTCTGGTGCCCAAGCTGAGATGTCTGGGATTAACTTTTTATAAAGGACTTCATTTCATAGATCACGTTCCCATTAAAAGCTGAACCACTGACTTCAGTTTGCAGCTCTGCCTGATTTTTCTAGGATCACATAGGAATTATTTGGCAAAGTAAAGGGCAGGATTTAATTCTCCAGTGTAGCATTCAACTTGAACTTGTAGAATGTTCTTCCAGCAGTCTCTTTGTTTCCTAGGAACTTTCCACTTGCTGCAACAGCTTCTTTCAATCTCTCACCTTCATCCTTGGGGCGTGGTATGGAGGGAAGAAGTCTCACAGAAAAATAACATGGAACAGTATAATTAAAAATTGAATCCCCACCTAGACACAGCAAAGGAGGCACATGGCAGCAGCAGCAACAGTGCTAATTCCCCCAGAGCCTCACTGAGCCTCCACTGTGCAGTCTCTTTTGCCATAAGGCTTTGCCTTGGCGCATGTGTGCCTCCCCACAAGCAAACAGAGAGGCACAGCAAGGATTGACACAGCGGAATTAGAATGGAGCATGCAAGGGAAGTGAGAGAAGTTGCAATGAGGCAACTGCAAGGTGTGATTAGCACTCGAGGGAAGTCCAAGTCTCACTTGCTCTGGTGCCAGCAGCATTAGGGCATATTCTGAAATGGAGATGCTCGAAAAAACTCTGGAGACCTGCTGGCAATTTGGATCAGAGGAGAGCAGGCTCTGCTGAGATTCCAGGTCATGGTGCCAATAGATAAAGTGCTGGGTAGGAGCAGTGAACAGCATTGTGGCACAGAGGATGCTGGTGAAAATCCATGCAGGACTAATGAGGACTAATGTCAAGGTGAGACTAGAGGGGAAAATGAGACTTTTAGTCGGTGCATAACACTTCTGAAAATCACATCTTTCGTATCTTAAACTGGAGAGTTAAGCTGGGAGTGCACTTAACAGCAATGAGTTTTTGGAAGTTCAGTAGCAGTGACTTGCAAAGCGTGTTCAGGGAGGGGGAGAGAGGAGTCCCCACTCCTTGGCACCTGTTCTTATGCTTCAGTTAGTTTTTTTAATTCTGTAAATAAGAAATCCCACACTCCTGACTCTGGGACAGCACATCAGTCCCAGACTGCAGCAGGGAAAAGTCTTTGCAGAACATCCTGGAGTTCGTGTGGCACAAGAGGATCCAAGCTCAGAACACTGTCTATGAAGGGTGAATCTGTTTGTGAGCAAGTTCCCCCAAAGAGGATTCAAGGTGAGAGAGGAGAGGGGAATGAGAGGATGGGCTGTCACCTCTGGGAATACCACTTCAGCCACACTGTGAGGGAAGAGCAGAATAACTTCCATATTGCACAGACAAGGACTAGGAACATCTTTGCCTGGGTATTTTTTATTTAAACATCTCCCAGCCAGCTCCCAGTGGGATTTTTATTGCTTCTATATTTTTAGAGGACACAAATGCCCCAAGAACCCTTTCTTCCCCCCTTAGGACAAAAAAAAGGGTGGAGCTTCAGAAGAAATACGGAAATGAATGTGCCAGGTTCCATGGCAGAGCTGTACCCATCTATGGAAGGACCCAGGTCCAAGTGCAGAATTTGTACTTGATGCCATATCTAAGCCAAGTTTTCTCTGACCAGACTTGATGAGATGATACTTTAAAAATTAAAAGCACTAATAAAACAACCAACTGAAAAAAACACCACCAAGCAAATATTTTCAAAGCTGCAGTGAGGGGGCCAATGTCAGTGTTCTTCTGCACTTTCACTCTCCTGGAAATGCAGTCCTTGGAAACTTGGCTGCACATCTGCATTGAGCATGCAGAGAAATTCTTACTTAGGCTCTTTCCTATGTATCAAAATGTCCTTGGTATCTTTGTCCTCTATAGAGATAGGGATACATATATAAAAGAACCTGGGATAACAGTTTCTTACAGTTCTTTTTGGTTTTGTTTTCTTTCTCCCTCCCCCCATGTTTCACTCACTTCTCCAGGTCAGATTGCTGACAACAACATGAGGAGGGGATGGGAGACTTGCAGGCACCTGGGATTTCCTAAGTGAAATCTTTGGCAACTGTGTCTTTTTATTATTTATTTCCTTATTTTGAATTCCACCCCCCTCAAGCTGTCATTCCTCAGCAGTGAAAATGAAAAGCTGCCATCGATGTGTGTACAACAATGGAAGCCTCTGCAGGCCACATGGCTCCTGCAGTTTAATTTACTTTAATTCATTTTATATTGAACCAAATGATCTTATTTGCCTTTTTTTAATGGAGAGCCTTCAGCATGCAGGGTGGGAGCCAAGCCCCCCCTTCCAAAGGAATGATGAGCTCAGCTGTTATTGAAACTTGCACCCAGCCTGATGTGCCTGGCACAGCTCGGGGGGAGGGAAGGACACCCCCAGCCACAGGTATGATCCTTCTCCTGGAAGCCCCCCAGCCTCCAGGGCTGGGAGATCAGTTTGATGCTGGGGTTACCTCCCTTTTCCTGCTTTTCTTTCCGATTCACAAGTTCTTTCCCCACATAAATCCAAGTGTTTTCTCAGACCAAAGTTGCCCTTCCTTTTCATACCAGGAACACGTGACCCAGGTACCCTGGATGGGGAGAACTGAGTGTGTTCTAACCCAGATTTTTCATGTGTTTGCTTTCAAAATGAGAAGATGCAGCCTACTGACTTAAGCAGAGCTTAGTGCTAGTCACTGCTTTCATTAATGATCTTGATGGAACACAGTAATGTCCAGCTGACACTAAACTGGGAAAGGCTGTAAACACACTGGAAAGAAAGGTTATATTCCAAATTCCTCTTGACAGACTGGAGAAACGGTCTGGAAAACAGGGAGGGAATGAAGACAGTCCAGAAGAGGATAATAAGATTTGGAATTAACAATCTCTGAGAAAAGACTCAAAAAATTGTTGGTGTTCAGTCTACAGACAAGAGTGAGGGAAGATACGAAGACTGATAAACAAAAACAAAAGCCACACGGTATTCAGAGAAGACCAAAATCTCAAGGAGCAGCAGGACAAGCCAGGCTAGCTTTTTAACTTCCAAAATGAGGAAAATCTGAAGAGCCAGCTCAGAGGCTGAGTGCAGGATGATTAAAGTTCCTCATACCCCATCCATGGGCAAGTTTTAGGATCTACTGCTGACAGCCAGCAAGAGAGCTCAGGATTAAATCCCTCTGTGCTGAACTCCATCCCTGAGAGTGCAGCAACCTTCACTTCAGGCCCTCTATTAGGGGAGTAAGGGGCTGCTGTTCTGAGTAGTTATACTGGCACAAAAACGTCTCACTACAGACAAATACACATCTCAAAAAAATCTAGCTCTACTGAGTTAAATTTATATTTCTCCAGCAGCTTGTTACCATTCAGTGACAACCACCTGGAAGTTCAAAAACTCCAAGCTGGGCTTCAAGCAGAAATACTACTAGGAGGACATTGGGAGGAAAAGAATAACTTTGTATCTGGCAAACATTTGGACAGCAGATAGCAAAAAACTCGATAAAAATTTTGGTCCAAGTTAATGTGCCTAAATTGTACTAGAAGTGTTCTAAATGAGCAACAGCTTCCATTTAAAAACCCTCACGTGTGTGGCAGTGTGCTGGCCTGCAGAAGTGAGCGGGGTCACCAGGCCCAGGGAAGGAGTTCAGCTATGTGATCACCAGTTACAGTTTCCATGGTGTCCTGTGGTTCTCCTGGAGCTCTCCCACCCCAGTTTGGTCTTGCTTAATTTGTTACACCAGATTTCATCCCTGGCTGGCTCAATGGCTGCAGTGCAGCGTGGGGGAGAAAGCCAAACCCAGATCTAGGGGTAGGTAACAGCAGTCTCAGGTGTCAGAGGACAGTGAGACCATCCACAACATCCTAAGACAAAAAGGGGCTTAAAAAAGTGAGACACATTGATCTCCAGAAAAAGGTATTAAAAATGAAGCATCTGTGCTCTGAGTCATTACAGGCCCTTGACAGATGTGATCCTACCAGCCTCTCACTGGAGCTGCAAATAAAGACCCCTTCTCTTTCTTCTCCCCCGACAAGGATTAATGAGTACTTGGGATGGCTCTCAGACAAGCAAGCAAAGGCTGTGAACCTTTTCCAACACTGCAATTTATCTTGGGAAGACTATTCACATCACTTCTCCCTCCCTCCCCAGCCTGGATTATGCTCTGACCCAACACATTAATCTCCCAAAATATAATAATAATAATAGAAGAAAGAAAAAAAAAAAAAAAAACGCTGGACAATTGCCAGAAATAAATTAATAAACATCTCAGATAGCCCTGCTGTGCAGGAACAAACTGCTCAACTCCCCTGCCACCCATGTCATTTCCAAGCAAAACTATTCCCAGTTTAGATACCCCCTGAAATGCCCTGCCTGAGACTTTCAGCAATTAATGCTGGTACCTTGCACCTAGACCATGCCTTTTATCCCAACAGCTGCCAGAAAGTTTCTTTACTGAATGCAAATAATACACATTACTATATTTGCCACTGAAATGGGGACGCTACTGAGTGGAGGAAGAGGCAGCGTGAGACATCTGTAAAAGGAAAAACATATCAAAAGGTATTTTAAGAGACAGTGTAGTGCAGAAGTTTCAAGGTAAACCTAGTCTACACATGGTTTTATGAACATTTAAATATGTGAAACATTTAATTAAAGTATTTCTTCACCCATGGTTAGAACTGGTGCTGTCCTTTGTGGCATCAGCAGCTTCAGTTTAACCCTGTTACTTCTTTGACCCAAGTGGAAAGCCAAAAGAGACAAATACTTGCAATTTCTTCCCATGACATGAAGAGGTTCCTGCTTCAGAAATATGTATTTACAGGCATTACTCAGAAAACAATACTTAAAGGCAATGAGAGAAGCAGTTATCTGGCTGCTAGCATCAACTCCTCCTCAAGGAATTCTTACCTCACCTCTCTAGACTTCAGTCACTGCTGGTAGTACCAAACCCTTGCTCAGGCCTGTGATGGCTCAAAACCCAAACTTCAATACCCAGGTGACTTTCTGCCTAAGGTTCATCAAGGGATTTTAATATTTTTATTCTTCCATCCATATTTGGCACTGGCACAGGGTGCCCAGAGCAGCTGTGGCTGCCATATCCCTGGCAGTGTCTGAGGCCAGGCTGGACGGGGCTTGGAGCAACTTGGGATAGTGGAAAGGGGTGGCACCGGGTGGTCATGAAGGTCCCTTCCCACCCAAATCATTCCATGATTCTCTGATTCCACACTGCAAATGTGTGGTAAAGGTATCAGGTTATCAAAGACAAAGGTTTGTGCATCAAGAAGAGTCTCCTACCTTTGACTTGACAGCGAGGATGATCTTGGGCAGGGCCACAATGAGGCATTTCAGGGCAATGGTGAGGTACTTCAGCACAAAGTCTGCGATGCCCACGATCCACATGAGGTCAAAGAAGTCCAGCCTGTCCAGGTTGGGTTTCAGGAATATAAGGCTGAAAGGCATGAAGCACCAAAGCTCAAATACCACTGAGGAGAAGCTTGCTCAAGCTCCTTGTATCCACAGCTAGAGAGAGCCTAGAAAGTCCCCTGAACTTCAGGGAAGTTCTCAAGGGCAAGATGAGGAAGACATGCAAATTAGACCTGTGGCTCCTCTGGGACTCCTGACTTTGCTTTTGCCCACTTCTGCTGAGGTCAGCAGGTTTGCCCACTGTCACAAAACAGGACCCAAACACCTCTAAAGTCTGTTTTGGAAGACTCCAAATAATCTCCAAAGGCAGGCAATCTCCATAACCTGCCTTTCCATAACAGAGCCTCTGGTGTGCTGACAGTGCCCGAGCACAGGCTCGCTCCATGGGATCTGGGTGTAAAAGCTGATCCTGGGAAGTCCTGCTCAGAACAGTTCTGGTTCCCTGGGGAAATGAACACCCCCACAGCCTGTGAGGCTGCTTTGCCACAGGGGCACAGTCCCTAAAACCACTTGTGCACATGAAACAAAGTGGGGACATAGAAAACTCTGTACCAGAACTTCTCACGTGTCATGCTCTGACAGTGGACACTGCCTGAAGCAGAACAACAGCTGGGCTATGTTAATACTCTTACCTGAACCAAAGATCCAAAAGAGTAATGCCCCTTACATAATGCCATTTACTAGGCTGAACATTTGCTGGTTAAAAAAGTGGAGTCTGGGACAGCAGAATTTCATCCAGCAATGGGGAGGAGATACTAACTTGAGCAATAATGAGAACTAGACCCTACCCAGGCTGAAAAAACAGGATTCACCTTCAGGGTATCCACCTGCTAAAGCCTAATAGTAGAAAGCAAAAACTGAACAGAAGAGGAGAAAAAAGAAAAAAAAAAAAAAAAAGGCAGCAAAGTAAAGTAACCAACCCAAAATAAAAAGCCTGAACATGAATTTAAAATACTCACAACACTGGCACAGCACAACAGGTAAAATTACACCCTAAAAACAGAAACAGAATCAGAGACTTTACTACTATTCATGCACTAGAAACAAGAAAAAAAATCAGGAAATTAAAAATAAGCCAGAAGGAAACAAAACTGAAGCAGACATCACTAATTTGAGAAGCCTGGCTTGTGAATAGTCCCAGGTCCCCTCACAGCAAGCAAGAGATCCACCAGCCTGGGCATGACACCACTGCAGCACTCACAGGAACTTTTCATGGAGCTGTGGCCCAGCCTGTCCACTGGTCACAAGCCATGCTCTAAACTGTCTGTAGGATGGCCCCAAATCGCTAAAACCCCTTCATTTTAGATAATCCAGCCTTTATTTAAATTAGTCCCATTCATGCTTTTAACCGTGACCACCTTCTTAGGGACACACTGTTACCCCGTGGTGCAAACAAGTATCACTTTCACACCTCCCTGCCCTTCCTGTTCCTTCCCTTCCCCTCCCTCCCACAAGCTCCATACAGTGAACGCCACAGCTTGGCCTCTCCCATTCTGACCCACATATTCAAGCCTTCTCAGCTCTCCCCCATTCTTTGCTTCCTATCTGTCATTATTCCTATCTGCTTTATAATAAGCAGGGGCAGTGCTGAACCAAATCCATTAGTACAAACCTTTCTGTGTTTGAGAACTAATTTAGTCAGGATTTGAAAGGCAAGGCTTAATTACCTTAATTACCTCAGATCCAAGGGCCTCCAAGCCCTGAGAACACTGGAGTAAAACACTGCTATTTCATCTCCTGTCCTGGACTCAAAGCTTGATAGACTACTATAGGAAGAAGAAAATCAGTGGTTCAATTCTGCCTCTGACACCTGCACTTTCTGTTCAGTTGCAGTGGTCAAAATGGGAATTTAGAGGTGCCTCTTGAAAAGGATCCACCCTACTTTGATACCATCACACCCTGGTCCATTTATACATGGGCTATGCCCTTTATTGCTAGGAGCATAATCCACTGGTGAAGTGACAAACATGTTCTTTTCCTGCACTGAAAGGTATTACAGAGATGTAAAAAAGACAGCAGATCCTTTAGGTACACACACTTCCTCCCAAAGTGTGGGGAAAAGTGGGCTTCCCTCTTTTCCTCCCTGGCAATTCAACCTGCTTCTATCCTGTACAGTGTAAATTTTGCCCACCTGTTGTAAAGCTGCTGAGAGCTGAATGTGTACAGCAAGTACAGAGTGTTTCCAGTGAGAAAGGCCAGGATCCAGAAGACAACCAACACTGATCTCTTCTCCTGAGCAAGGGAAAGAAGCAGAGTTATTTCAACTCGAAATCTCAAGACTTGAGCTGAGCCTTCAACTGCTGAAAAAACCAACTGAGGGGATGCAAATATGTAACAAAGTGTTCAGTAATTAGTTTATTTACACAGAACTAGGAAGTAGTCTGCTAGGTAAAGACATATATAAACTCAAGCAGAAATGCCTCTCACTCAGGCATTTCCAATGAAGTAACTTTTCAATGAAGTAACTTTAGAGAAATTAATTGAAATAAGCTGGCAAAAACAACAGCCTTACTTGCAGAATACATCTTCAAAGTTGGGATCCTCCTTGGGACATCTAAAATCTCCTGATATTTAAAATGCAGTATGACAAGTAGATTAAAAAAACTCCATTCCACATATTGTCCTAAATTCTGAGCTGTCACCTGGTTGGAGTGACAATTCATCAAAGGGGTATTTTATAAACAGATCCAAAGTCACTGAGTAGAAGGCTTAGCTAAATCAAATACCACCAATACATGCAACACATCTGGGTGTTATCCTAAAGCATGGACATTCTGGAACATGCATTTTTGATTGAAGAAATAATTAAAGGTCAAAAGAAGTGGAAATTCTGCATTTCAAAATACATGCAGTGTTACAGACAGAAGCTGGATGGCAGAAGATACTGTCCTGGGTCTTGGCCCTCAGTAAGTTTGGGGAGTAAATTTTATTCCTGAGAGCAAAACATGCACCATTTTTCATATGAGCTGATTTATTAAGAAAGGAGGTCTCTGTAGCTGTTCAACAGCCAGGACTGTTAGGCTGAGATTTAAAGCAGGCAGATTAAGGGGCACACTGCTGGAAGGACAGAGGTGCAGAGTGCAAGGCAATAACAATCTATTACTGGATTGTGCCATTTGTGTTCATTCAGTGTTGGATCACATTGATTCCACTGCTGCTGGTAGATACAAGTATGCCCTTGTGCCACTCATGTAATTTTAACAAAAAAAGCAATTCTAGACTTGTGCTTTTAGTGCTGTTGAACTGTTCTGACACAGAGGATGAGAAGACCTGAAAAGATCTTCTGGTTTCTTTATATTCTAAGCATATTATGCACAGACCATTATAAAGCCACTAGCAAGCAATACATCTATGAAATCTTTCAGCTGAACACCTCAAAACATTATCTAAATGCTAATAAGTTAAATCTCATCATTAACAAGTCAAATAGGCTTCAGCATCTCTGCTGTACATAATGGGAAACCAAGGTGCAGAGAAGTGCTGGAACTGGCACTGCCAGTGAGAGGCAGAGGGAGATGCAGATTACAACATCCCTGACCTGTCCTCTATTTGTTTTACTATGCCACACTTGCACAAAAAAGCAGGATAGAGCCTTTGGGAGAGCATCCATGGGGGGAAGCAGGGAGAAGACAGATCTGTACACATATAAATGCACTCAGCCCTACACTGCAACTGAAGGTTCAACACAGATGATATTTTGTGCATGGAAAATGATGTTTCCTGGGAACATAAGAAGGTAAAAAGCTGGACTCACCTTCAAAGCAACCTGTTCTCGGAGCGTGGAGTTGGCATAGGCAAAGGTGCTGGCCATGCCAATGCACACAGCAATTCCTGCAGGGAAAGGCTCTGTCAGAGTGTAACTGCTGCTGCTGTGTGACTTGATTTCACAACTACCACCCTACCAGCAAGACAAGAGTCTCACCCCTCTTATCTCTTCTGTGCTACACAGAAACCTTTGCTAGCACCAATGTAAGCTCTCCCCATCTCTCCTAGAGACAGCTCTGAGGGAGAAGCCTTGGTAACATCCTCAGCCTCACAGGAATGTCAAGGAGAAATCGGGAAAAGGAACAGAACTGGTCAGGACAGGAAACAGATGGATCTGACCCAGATGAAAACAGCTTGGGCTGAAAGTAGGGTGAATTTATTACATTATCCCATGCATTTGCATATGTTCCCTTCGTGCTAGACTCCATCTGGACACCGTCACATGGATAAATGTATCAGACATCACAGCCTGATAAAGTTTCCCAATCACTCTCTCTAATCGCAGTTCAAAAGGGATGGATGCTCACCAAGCTTGTGCTGGAAACAAACTTTAGCCAGGAGGATCAAGATGAAGGGAAGTCCCTTCTGCAGCCAACCAATCACAGCTTTTAGCTCAGAAAGAGCTGGGGCTGGAGTTCCAGCCTGTTCCTCAGCGCCCTCCTCAGCGTGCCCGTGCCGGTCCCCCCCTGCCATGTGCAGCAGAGAGGAGCCCCGGTGATGGCCATGGTGGAAGTGATGGGATGGCTGCCGGTGGTGAAACGGGGCTCCCTCAGCTCGGCTGGCCCCCTCCTCCCTCGGGGCTGGCATCTGGATGAACACTTCCCCACCCCCGGCTGAAGAGCCCAGCACCAGCCCGGACTGGAAGGGCGTGGCTGTGATAGTGCCCGAGGGGATCCCGGCCAGCCCCGAGAACAGCTGCTGTGGAGAGGAGGCTTCAGCCTTCAGACTTTCGAAAACTCCACTTTCATCCACGCTGGTTTCAGAACTGACCGTCTGGCTCCGGTTTCTGCAGTGGGCAGAACAGTCAGACAGAGCAATGAAATTTGTTAGCTCCATCTTCGTCTTGGAGTAATTAGATTAGTTTCTTCTTTAGGAAAAAAAAAAAAAAAGTCATGCTCTAACTCTGGGAAAGCAGCAGGGAGTACTTAGTACCAGAACAACAACAGTGGCAAGGCTCCCTTGCTGATGTTATAATTACAGAAACAAATTAGAGGTATTCTACTTCTAAATATTCACATACATGAAGATAGATACAGACTCTGGGAAGACACAAAGAGTCACCCAAACTCTTTATAAAACACTAAGGCAGAGTAGTTGGGAGCTTACTGACAGGAAGGAGAAAAGTAAACCTGTCTCTAGAATCCCCAAACTTGAGCAGAAAGCCTGGCCACACCACATGCACAGGAATTTGACGTCTTTCTCAATTTTAAGCTTTCATCTTCTAAAACACACCCTACACTTAAATCAGAGCACTCCTCTTGGGAGGGGAAAATGGAGAAAAGAAGAAAGGAAAAGGATTTACCTTTCAGGAGGCACGTTGTCAGTGTTGCTGCTGTGCCGCCTCTGCATTTTCCTCAAAACCTTAAAACACAATACACTCAACATGAACCCTGTGGCTCAGCAAACCCCAGTGTGGCTACTGGCACAGGCCCTGGGGGCACAGGGCTGTGGGACCCACTCAGCTGGGGACATGGCTGGCAGGAATCATTTGCTTCTGTGACAGAGCACCTGGAGCTCCCATTTGTTTCTCAGTACACTTGCAAAGGGACAACTTTGAATGGGAAAGGGGAGCACACAGATCTCCAGGCTGGGCAGGAATTAGTCAGGTCCCCTTCTGCAGGACGTGGCAGTCACCAGGAGTGTACAGCTGAGGGAAGGCATATCCTGGTAAAGAACATGGGGACATCTAACAGTGGCTCTTGATGTGACAAGTGACTCAACACCCTCTTGGGAACTGAAATCCTGTCTTCCTCTTCTGCAGAAGTTTGCAAAGCAAAACTGAAAGGGAGGAAGAAAAAGAAAATGTGCAAACATTTTTAGTGAAAAAAATATAATTAGGTCATGACAATATTCTTTTAAACAGGCAACTTATTCATTTTAATCTGCAGAAATGCCATTTGCAAACTCTGGACAATGGCCCCAGACAACAATGCAACTTAATAACATGTAAAGGCTAAAATCTAAATACTCTTGAATATAAAAAGTTATAACATTATTTATAACGTTTCATACTACATGACAATGTATACATAAATGGGTAGCCTTATACCTGTACTGTGTAAAGGCACAATGGCTCTGGGAAGGTTTCTGAAAGCACAGTACCTGAACAACAGCTTTATCCATCCAGAGGAGAAAGGTGCCAGCCACACTGGGAAAGATGGAAGCCCAAGAGCATGCAGACATTCAGAGATGGAGTGCCTCAGACAGTCCAAGACAGTCCAAATTTCAAACTCATCACAGGTCCTTCAAGCCAGTGACTGTCAAGCACCTGGCCCCCAGTGCTCACACAGGCCCACCTGGAAGAAGCACATGCAGAGAGCCATTTTCAGCACAGCACAAAGTTGTACCTCTCCATCTCCGTGGGAAAGGCAGAGAGGTGCAGGAACCCTCAGTGCTTCAAGCCCTGCCCATGTGCATGATCCAACAAGGCTGTCTTCCTCTAGGATTGGCACCTGCATCCCTGCTTCCTACACAGGCACGTCCTGGGAGTACTCCCAGAGTTGTACTCTGCCTTCGTTGTGTCCATACACACACATTTCATTGCACACACACATATGTGTGTGTGTCTGTAATAAAATACATACAGCCATAAATGTATTTATACATACGTGCACACGTATCATAAAATATATCACGTACGTATATCATAATATATATTTTTATATATACACCCATATATACACACATGCACATGTATACCTACCTATTAATATAGTTCCATATATATAAATACATATATACATCTCTAAATATGAATACACACATATACATACATACATAATATACCTATATACATAGATATGCATAAGTATACACACATATATATCTATAAAAACAATTCTATATATACACATATATATATATGTACACACACAGATATATAAGAGAGGCCTTTTCTTCCAATGAGGTGGGGAGATTCTCGGTGGAATCCGTGGCGCAGTGCTCCAGCGGGGCGGGAGCCGAGCCAGCCCAGNTGCCGGCTCACCGGTGATGCCGGCCCCGGGCCAGCGCTGTCCCTGCCGGTGCTGCCCCTCGTCGCGGCGGGCGGCGGGCTGAGCCCCCGGACTTGCCATGGTGCCCTGCGGGGCCATGCTCTGGCGGCGGCTGCTCAGGAAGCGATGGGTCCTCGGCGTCGTCTTCGGCCTCTCGCTCGTTTACTTCATCACCAGCACCTTCAAGCAGGTCAGTGCCGGCCCCGGCCCCGGCCCCGACACGCCGCGGGGTGGGTTAAAACATCCTTTATCCCAGGCAGACTTTTGTTCTCCAGGTGTTGTCACCGAACTCCTGGGTTATGCTGCCATAAGAATGACGTTATAAATATTTGATAGACGCAAGAGTTTAAAATAGCAATGCCTGATTCTGTGTTTGACAGCAATAGTGGTTTGAACCAAAAGTGGAAAAAGAAAATCTCCAGTGGGTTCCATAGTTGTTGTATACTTTGCAGTAGTAATTCCACTGGCAAAGGGCTCATGAAAGAGAAATACATGCAATTGTGGTTATTTAATATAATATATACTACTTTTGTGGTTGTAGTAACTGAGTTCAGCTGTGTTAACTGATCCTTGGTGAGCTTGAATACCCTCACTTTTCTGGACTGTGTATCTTCCTGTTGTGTATAGTATGAAGTAGGCTACTACAAGTAGTAAGTTGTTTACATCATCGATGCTAGAGTTTCCTGTGCTGTGGAGTTTACAAGAACTAGGCATCTTTAATCCTGGGAAAAGCACGAGGATTGAAGTGGCAGAAGGAACTTGTCTGTTTGGTTGCATTCCTGTTTTTCCTTGCAGGAAGAAAGGATGGTGAGAGATCGGAACCTCCTCCAAGTGCAGGAGCATGAGCAGCCGATCATGTGGAAGGTGAAGTTCAGTTCGGGAAACAGCAGTCAGCTGAGTAACCAGTGCAGGAACTCTGTGCAGGGGAAGCTCCTCATTACAGATGAACTGGGTATAGTTGATACTAAGAATTTATTCTGCCTATGGCAGTGCTGAATGCTGCTTTGCCTGTCTGACTGCTGATGTCATTTTCATGTAATAACTGCTCATTATTAAGGCATTTTTACTTGGCCTTTGGCCTTTTCTCCTCTGTCTGGCTGAATTTCACTGTGGCTGCAGACTCTGCTGCTTTGGTACTGTGCACACCAGGCTTGGGCCCATCAGGCTCAGCTCAGGCCCGGGGCTGTGTGAGTGTGACTGTGACCACCTTCAAGAATTCCAGTTACCTTTGCACAGAACTCAGATGTTGAGTTCTGCTCAATTTACTGTGGTTGCTTGCTGAGCTATTTGTGTCTCCCTGCAGTGTGCTCCGACTGTGAGGGGGTTAGGGAGAATAATTGAGGAAACCTTATTGGCCTTGTATGAAGCCGGCTCAGGACTGGTGTAATTAGTGCTCAGTCACAGTTAACAAGCTCATCTGACCCTTGTAAACCCAAGGTTATTAAGCACTTATTTTAAGTGGTAGAAGTTAGACTCTTTCCTGTCCTGCACCTGTGCTTGTTGGTTAGACTCTGGAACTTTACTGGACCACGAATCGAGGCTGTAGAAAACCCACCACATCTTTTGTGATTTGCATCGATGTTAAATTTGGCACTGCCTGACTTAGGCTTAGTGCCAGTTCACAAGATCTCTAAAAATTACAGATCTCTCGCAGTCTAACACTGTGGTAGTACAGTTTCCATAAGGATATACATAATATTTCTGTACTATTAAGGATTCCACTCAGCAATGAATATTACAGCTATCCTGCAGGCCTAAATCTAAGTCTCTTCATATTGAACTGTAAGAGAATTATCCAGACACAGACATATTGAAAAAATATGTGTCATATTTTTTTTCAGTACAATCAATGCTAATCCCCTTCCCATTTCACAAGGAACTATGCCCCAAAAAAGTCAGAACTTAAATATTCTGCATTTAAATAGTCATACAGTATATACAGCACATATTAGAGTAGGATATAATAGTTGTGCAGATAACACCTGTTATCTGCTGTCTGAAACACCACTCTCCATTTCAAAGAATGGCTACTTAGGACCGAGGGGGATCATAATCTACTAAATGATAAACCAATCTGCTGATAGGTAATGTGATTCTTACTACAGATTTTTGTAGAATCTACAGAGGAGTGTGCATTGCCAGTTGTTACTCCTGTTGCTGTTTTCCAGGCTACATCTGTGAGAGGAAGGACCTGCTGGTGAATGGCTGCTGCAATGTGAACGTGCCTAGCACGAAGCTGTACAGCTGTGACAGCTGCCTGCCCAATGGCTGCTGCAGTGTCTATGAGTACTGCGTGTCCTGCTGCCTGCAGCCCAGCAAGGTACATGGCATTCTCCTGCTTTCCAGGTGTTCTCAGCTGCTCGGGTTCCTCTGTGGTTAAAAGTGCTTCTTTGTGAAGAGCTTTTTCCTTAGAGGGACAGCTTCTTTTCTTGGAAGGATGAAGAAAGGCTCCAAGGACCATATGGCAAGCTATAAATGAAGCTTTAACAAAATTCATCCTTCCCACCTTTGGGAGGGAATATTGCAAAATGTTTCAGCTTCAGGAGAATTGCACTTGCCAAAGGGAAATGATTGCAGAAGAGTTACTCCAGCCAGTATTTTGTAGCTGGCACTTCCCTGTATTCTGTGAGCTTCTCTTAGATTCTTTTCCTCCTGCTGGGGTTTTAAGGCATTAGCCTTTCAGTGCTTGCTAGAAATCCTAAGTGGAATTGCTTACTATTCCTCTGATACCTGAGCTGTGTATGTTAGGGTGGGCTTTGGTTACTCCTTTTTGAAGTTTAATGTTTCTGTTTTTTGCCTTTTCTTTGCTGACGACTTTAGCAACATCTCCTGGAACGGTTCTTGAACCGAGCAGCGATTGCTTTCCAAAACCTCTTCATGGCAGTGGAAGATCACTTTGAGCTGTGTCTGGCCAAATGTAGGACTTCATCACAGGTGAGGCACAAGCACATATCCAGTGCCCAGAAGAGTACCCTTGGAAAATGGGGCTCAATCCTGTGAATGGCTGGTGTGTCATTTGTATGTACATGAGCACTTTTGTAAAAGTTGAAGTTATGGCTGAGAACTCATCTGAAGGAAAAGCACATATTTAGAGCGGGACAAGTTGCACGTTCTCTTTAGAAAAGAGGAGCTTAACTAAAAGGAGACCGAGTTCAATGACCAATGAAGATCTCGGATGAGTTCTGGGGAAGATCTCATTAGTATGAAAACAGTGAGAGCTGTTTCCAGTAGCCTCAGAATGTTACTTATTTTATGGTACAGTTGGAGACTTACCATATGCTGACAATCACCTGCATAGTCATTCGAAAACTATGTTGTAATTTTTTTGCTTATTAAGGACAGAGGTGAACTTCTGTTACCCATGTGATTTTATTAGAAGTTTTAGGTCTAAGCAAGCATTGGCCCTCTTAGAAAGCACTGTTGGCCATGTCCTGCAGCTTCAGTATTTCATGTAGCAATAGGGATGGAGTGCAAACAAAGGATAGAGTTCCAAATGTCTCCAGAGTTACTGGGAGATTTTTACCCATAAAATCTGAACTCTACCTTTTATCAAGAAAAATGCACACATCTCAAGTAGAAACTTTATTGTGCTCTGCTTGCTTAGAACATTTAATGACACTGCCTAAACATATCTAATTTTTTTTATTATTGAATCTGTTCCCACCTACTTGGGTACTCTCCTCAAAAGGAGGTTCAGGTTCAACATTGCAGTGCTGTAATACATTAACTGTCTCTTGTATGTTGGCAGTGCAGAGTTCTTTGACTCCAAAGATACTCTGATGTGTAGAAGAATTTGGGATTTTTTTTGCATATGCATAAATGCTTTGGGTTTTGTCCCTTGGTGAAGGAATGCCTTGTTTCAATGTATGTGTCTTGTTAAAGCTTCTCCTTCTCTTCCTGGCAGAGTGTGCAGCATGAGAACACCTACAGAGACCCAATTGCCAAATACTGTTATGGCGAGTATCCCCCAGAGCTCCTGCCTGTTTGAGAGGATCTGAGCAACAAAAGGAAGGAGCTGGAGACTTGCATCCAAAAGAACAAGACAACAGCTGTTGCTTTACCAAAGCTTCAGTGTAAAAAGCTTGTTTTGTATGTGGGGGCAAACCCAGAGGTGAACAGAGGAAGTAAGAAACTTTACGTTCTTCGGGACTGAATCTTGCTTTCTTCAATTTATTATGCACCCACTTTAGAGTGCTAGTACTGTCCTACAGTACGAGTGCATTCTTTGAATACTTCCTCTAAATTTCAGGAATCATGGAGTCAATCTAGGCTATAGAACATCATGGGGAAAATATCTAATGTGGCTTTTGAGCTGTAAATGAAGGTCATTTGTGTCTCTGCAGTCCAGAGACTTTCCAGAGTGACAGTAGTAACTGGAGGATTTTTCCTTTTAGAGAGCAAAGCATTCCCACTGTGCTTCTCTCTCTGGAACCCTTCTTGACATGCATGGTGTACACTACATATGTAATTATTATTTATTCATTTTATATGGGTCACTGGCTGAAAGTATCAATGCTTTGCATAGCTAGTTGTGGATGCGTTTCAGGCCCTGTTTTGCTATGTCAGCTAGAAGGGATGTTTTAGATCCTGACTAAAGTTGGTGGGGGTTTTTTCCCCCTAGTCTAGAGGAATTGTATTGGGATTTGTCACTATAGTACTTACATTCCTCTTAGTGAGTTTAAACCATTCAGAACTCCAATGGAGTTGCTCTTTTGCCAAAGTCCCATAGCACAAGAGAAGAGCAGGGATCTACCTAGGATGGGATGTTTATTGTCTCTGAACGCTTTCCTCGTTACTCTGCAACAGTTTCCTCAAAGAGGAGTCTAGTTTTGTGAGCAGCTCTTTGCTGACAGGGAGCAGGGAAGATTTGTTTGCTTGATCTTGTTCAGGCCTTGGTATTTCAAATGTACTTCACTCCTGGTTGTGCAGGAGGCAGAAGGGTGGAGTTGTAGGACTTCAGTTTAATGATGTCCTTGTGCATTAAGTAATAAGAACATCAGACCATGGTGCAAGCCCTCCTTTGAGGACAGCTGTGTTGCATGAGCTCAGCTAAAGTCATGATGGTTTTGATTTGCTGTTGGACATGCTTGGCATACTTCAGAATTGTGGCCTGATCAGAATGACGCTACAACGGCCTTGGTTCTCCCACAGCTGCTCCTAACTCTCCAAAGTTGCAGTTTCAACTCTGTCCCTCTAAAGGCCACACAACACAGAAAAGGTGGGTAGAGAACCTGTAAAATGCTGACTAAATTTCTGCTCCCCCTGCGAAGTCCAAGTGCTAGACTAAACTGGGCTGTTCCTCTCTATATGCAGAGCCTCATTTCTCTTGTTTTTATCTTATTCATCTCCCCCATAATTTTGACTTCGTGTATGCTTGCTTAAATGTAAAATAAAAATTAAATAAAAATGTATAAGTCTGTGGAGGCGTTGAAGATAAAAGCCACGAAAAACAAACAGTGGAGTACTCTGCTGCAAAAATCTGTAGAATGCTATTGCAATTACGAATCATATAAACAAGAAGTAGTACCAGCCATCTGAAAAAATCCACTTGCATTGTTTTCATTGTCCTTTCCCATCAAGTCATCAAGTGAAATAATGGCTCCTTAAGCAGATTGTCTTGGAAATCTTGTTTTTCCAAAAGCTTGAGAGCATTTATTTATCCAACTGAAAATCTGTCTCCCCTTTGCTGCCATCCTATGGCAACTTGCTGCAGCAGACATGGTTCAGTGTGAGGATGCAGTGTGAAATGCTGTCTTCAGAGGGTAGCAGAGGTTGCTTTTCTTTTCAGTGTTAAACAGATTCTTCACTCCTTTCCAGCACTTCATAATCACTTTCCCTAGGGAAGGCCATCAGCTTGGTCTATCATATCATTCGTGCTGAGGCATATTCCAGCACTTCATGTGTTTGCACCATTGCTGATGAGGTCAAGATGCTGATGGTTGGCTCTTGCTTTCTTTTCCAACTTGATATTAATTCCTTAGGAGGTGATCACACTGTGTGAAGTGGTAATTGTAAGAAATCATAAGAACCATTGTAGTTTTGACAACTTCATGGGAATTCCTGGCCCTTTTCTCTCCCAGAAAAACAGGATGTGATCAAAAATGTTTTGTGACCATTGTCCATCCAATGGGACAGAAACTGCATCCTCCTTCCTTGGTAGTTGAGCTGTTCAACCAGTGTCTGTACTACATGTTAAATCATTAAAACTTCGTGTTCCAAAATACTGCCTGTTCTCATGTCTTTCTTTGAACTACAAAGTAGCTGTACCAAAATGTAAGTTTGAAGAATGCAGTGGAGCAGAGAAGGACTTGAATGTGTGTAAAAAAGGCAAACAAGTAGAGGCAAACAGAAAATCGATTTCATTTTAATCTAAGACAAGAACATGCTTCTATCGATGATTAACAAAAAGATCTCCTTTTTTGCCCTTTGCAAAAGTGAATTGAGCAGGGGAAGGAATGCAAATTATTGCTTCATGTTGGGAAGATACAATGAGAGATGTCAAAATCTGTGCTTCCTGATAATACTTCTGTGTGGTTTAAGTGATGTCCATCCTTCTTGCAAACAGCCTGGTGATTCTGTGGGTGTCTGATGTCTCCTTTTTATTTGTCAGCTGGGATACTGGGCTGGTTCATGTGTGTTTGGCAGCAGATTTAATGAGAGCACCTGATGGAGCAAGTAGCTCTGCTTATCTGCACTGAGGTCAGTGCTGGGGATAATTGGATGGGTTCTGTACTCCCTGATTTCTGTAGTTTACAAGAATATTAATGCTAGTGAAAAATGGTAGCAGCTGACATGTAATGAGGAACAAGTATAGAATTTAGGTGTAGCAGTTTGGAAGCAGCAATCTGTGGCAGAAGGGGAAGGTTCTGACTCCCAGCTTTGCTGAATTTTAACTTGAGCCGCTTGGCCTCGAAAGAACCCACTACTGCTTCTCTAGGATGATACATGGAGAACTGGATAAAAATCCTTCCTGTCAGGGGCTGGAGTGCTGAAATGGCAAATGCACACCTTTGACTTGAGGCCACCACTGAATCGTTGATGAGCTGGGATTGTATTTTCTGCATTCTCAGAATCTCTCTCATTTATTTATTTCCAGGCTCTGATTGCTTGGAGAACTTTCTAACAAACTACACTGGAGTAAATTTCTGCATATAAAGCACAAAAGCACAGCAAATCCTAAACATGAGCCTTCTTTCTGATAGTTTTTAAAAAACATGCTTTTTTATTTCCTTCATCATTTAGCTGGACAGACCTGAGCTGTAGGATTTGTTCTGTCTTATGCCAGTCACTTAACTGCAAACACAGTTGATCCTTTTACCTAGCACCATAATGTGATATTTGTTCTTCTGTTCAATTCTAGTCAAGGAGAGGTGGGGGAGGAGGTGAAAAGGAATTTTCTAACTCAGCAAGTTCCACAAAAGATGGAGTTCAGCAAATTATCAGTGCTTTAATAACAGCCCTCTGCATTTCTTTACAACCCGAGGCAAACAACTAACTATATGCACGGGGGGGGGGAAATGCCAACTTCAAAACCTGCAGGGAATGATGGGAAAGTACTTAGTTCTTCATTTTTGATCCGTGTCTAATTAAACAGACAGCTCTATCTAATATTTTTGGTCAGTTGAGGTCTGACTTGTAGCAACTTGCACACTATCTACATGATGTTTTCCATTTTGAGGCAGTCGTACGGCCACAGATTTTTCTTAGAAATCATGGGTTTGGTAGATTAGAAGTATATGTCTTAAGCAAGAATTCTCACGATGCCTTCAGACTGAAGCATGTCTGCTGCTGTGGTCTGCTGTTTTGGCTATGCTACAATAACAGAAATCTTCGGAGTGGAGAAAATGAAGAAATTAATTCTGGCTGAAATCTTGCCTCATAGAAGCTTTTCTATTTTGTAGTTCAATTAAGGAGATAGAAGGCCACAAGCTATAGTTGCAAATGGAATGAGAGGCAAGTGTTGGGTTTTCCATGGATGAGATGAGAGTTCATTTCTATGGGTAATAGTTGAAATGAAGACTAGCACCCAATTTCTTGCCAATGTAATGGAAACTTCCAATAAAACCCAGCTCTCATCTATCCCGTATGTATTCCATCTCTCTGCATGCACCTACAGAGTAAGGCACACTAACAGGAGTCGAGGTAAATGGGAATCCTATATTCATTGCCTGCATTTTGTTCCTGACCTGCCCCAAATCTGTTTAAACTTCTCAGAGCAAAAAGACAATGTTTGTAGTTCCTACACCTTCTGACCATGGCCTCGTCTGGAGCCTTTGATGTACCAACTGACATGAATAGTACCTGTCTTACACACATATGAAATATCACCATTTGAAGAAGTGGGATAAGGTTGGATATAAGTCACAGGTGTGACATGTTTGTTTAAACACTGAAAAAATAGTAGCATTATTGACATTATCATATGCATAAAATGCATTCCTCAGCTATGTCAGATGGCACTCTATGCTGTATCCACATCTTCAAACAGAATAATGTAGATTAGCTGCAAGCTGCAGTTACAGACCTGCTTGGTAATAAAAGCAGTGCTGTATGACAAAACAAACATGTTCATACTTGGATGAGCAGGGTCCTAATTTATCTAAATCACTGATGCCTTAAAAATACACATTCAATTAAAAAATTCCAATCCTCTGTAGTAGCAAATGCATACAAAAGTATGAGTAAGCAAATGTAAAATACCTCTTCTGATGTTCTTTTGGCTGCTCAACTACAAGATCACCTCTAGTAGCATCTCAGCCGGTGTAGCAGCCAGGAGCTGCCAGCAGAGGTTACCACAGCCTTTGGATAAAGGCTGGTCCCTCTCCGTGGAGCTGGGCTGGCACATGCCCCCTGGAGCTGGATTCCCTTCGGCAAAGGCAGGCGAACCTACGACTACAGGACACGAGTCATTACAGTGCTCCAGGAAAAAACATGGAGTGTGTGTCCGGAAATCCTTCTGCACCTTTGGCCTGGCTACCCAAAACAACCTACAAAATAAACTTATTTGTGAGGACTGCCTGGGCTTTAAATCTCCTAGGTGATCCTGTGTGCTAAATACGGGAAAAGATACACGACAATGCGGTAGTCTCATTGATAACTGAGTAATAATAATAATAATGATAATGATAATAATAATAATAGTAATAATAATAAAAACTTCAGCCCATGTGAGGCCACATCTGGAGTATTGTGTTCTGTTCTGGTCTCCACAGTTCAGGAAAGACAAGGAGCTACTGGAGAGGCTCCAGAGGAAATGAAGGGGAGTCCAAGATGAGTAGGGGTCTGGAGTATCTCCCTTATGAGGAGACACTGAGGGAGCTGTTTAGTCTATAGAAGACTGAGAGGGGATCTCATTAATGTATAAAAATCTCTCCAAGGGATGCCAGAGGATGGTGCCAGACTCTTTTCAGTTGTGCCCAGTGACAGGAAAAGGAGCAATGGCCATAAAGTAAAACAAGAGAGGTTCTACCTCAACATGAGGATGAACTTCTTTCCATGCAAGGTGGCAGAGCACTGAACAACTGCTAAGGGAGGGCCTGGAGTCTGCCTCTCTGGAGACATTCCAAACCCACCCAGACACCTTCCTGTGTCACTTGTTGGACTGGGTGATCTCCCGGTTCATTATTCAGTGATTCTGTGAACAACAATAATAGTAATAATAATTATTATAGTACCCCTGATCCTCACAGTGGGGGTAGGAATTGGATAGATTTGCCCAGCAACTGCCATCTGGGCTGTGATGGCGGCTCTCCTCACACTTGATGGGGCACTGTGCTGCACCCTTAGGGTACCAGGGGACCTTCTCACCTTTTTTCCCCTCACACGACCCTGGCCCTGTTTCCCGCCTTTTTCCCCTCACACACCCCTGGCCCTGTTTCCTGCCTTTTTCCCCTCACCAATCCCTGGCTCCCGTTTGCCGCCTTTTTTCCCCTCATGCACCTCCAGCTCCCGTTTACTGCTTATTTTCCCCTCAGACATCTATGGCCCCTAATTGCTGCTTTTTTTCCCCCTCATGCATCCCTGGGTTCGTTTCCTGCCTTTTTTCCCCTCACGCACTTCCACCTCCCGTTTGCCGTTTTTCTTCCCCTCACGCATCCCCAGCCCCCGTTTCCCGCCTTTTTCCCCTCACACATCCCCGGGTCTGTTTCCCACCTTTTTCCTCTTACGCATGACCTGCCTGAGGTGGGGCTGCGGTGATGAACCCGTCGTGGGACCAGGCTGTCGGACAGGACGGGGTGTCACCCTCAGAGTGGTGTCCTGTGGCTCACGGAGCTCCACGACCATGCCCAGATCACCAGGAGCTGGAGCGACCCGTGGCCCACCAGGGAGCGCCAAGGTGAGTCTGAGGGAGGCGGCAGCCATGCCACGCTGAGGTGCTGCCTTGTCCCTGTCCCAGCTGTAGCTTTGCTTACGCTTCCCCTCACTGCCTGCAACCCAACGAGCCCTCTGGGTTAATGTTTGGTTAAAAGGCCGTATTTTAATGTGTATTTAAGTGTTAACCGCCGTGTGCGGCTCAGAACCGGCCCTGCTCTCTGGGACGGGCTCAGCCCCTCAGCCTGACTTTACTTTTCCCAGCCCCTCACTGATGTGAATTTGCTTTGAAACCTCCTGCCACCCCTAAACCTGCTTTTATTTTTCTCCTCTCAGCTCACTGAATGCTTTCCTTTCTCTTTTTCTTTTCTCCTTTCCTCTGGCCCCTCTGTCTGTTCTCCGTGCCCCTGCTTTGCCTTGGCTCTATCTCAGCTGTAGTTACAGAAGGCTGAAATGGGATGGTGGGAATTCTTTCTTCTAGAGATAATGTTGCTTTTTTAAGAAAAGCACTCCTCCTTGCTTTTCATAAAAGAGGGTGTCTCTCCTTTTTTCCCGCTCCTCAATTTCTCTTCACCCCCACATGAATCTGGTGCTACCTGTGGCTTTGCATTGTCTCAGTCCAGCTTTGCTTTGTATATTTATGATATATTTCATACTGTCATGGTTGCAGTCTGTGTTAAAGGCACACCCATCCAAAGTCTCAGGAGAGAAAACTTGTGTTTCTCCACACCTGTGCTCTCTGCTGGGCTGGGAATCAGAGTATGAATTTTCCCATTTATGTTGCATTTGTCCCTAAAAACTCAGCTCCTAGACCTGAATCCCACTGAGCAAAAGCATCTCAAATATATGCATTTTGCTTTGAAAAACATACATTTACTTTTTCATCCACAGGAGTTCTAAATCTACTTGAAAGTTACTGAAAACCCCTATGTTGCTAAAGAAAGCATTTGTCCTCATTCCAGTATTCCAGCCTGCTGCCAGCAGCAGATGAGGCTTGTTTGCAGGAGATAAATGATTTATGGAAAGGTGTACTCGCTATCTGATCTAAACCTTTACTGTGATAAGTTTATATTTAGAACTTTTTATAATACCAAAATAACACCAGCATCAGTTACGCCTTTTTTCTTTAGTAGATACTTAAAATTTTATTGTTATCTCTAAATGAGCCCAGGTAAGTTGTCCTCATGGACCTTCATCTCCATGCATGGAAACCCAGCCCTATGCTGAAAAGTAATTATATATATATATATATATATATAAAAATGTTCTCCCGGTTTGCTTAATGATGTCTGGGAGGACTAGTTCTCAGTGCTCAACAGGCTTTTTTCCTGTCCTGCTATTTTTTAAACTCAGGCTGGATTCTCCCTGTACCTTGTGTATTCATGTTTTTAAAAGCTTGGCAGTTGGAAGTGAAATGATTTACTGGTGATACAGGAACTCAAACAGCAGTGTCGAATGTTGAGAGTTCTAACATTAAGTATTCAGCAATTGTGTGCCAGGTCCACTCCTAAAACCATATTAAATTCAAAAATAAATGAGAATGTGCTTGTTTATCATCTGAGGATGGACCAATGAAGTTTCAAAGTTCTGAGTTCCTCTTTACAATTGTAGGGGTTGAATTTTTCTTTCTTGTGTAAAAACTACATAACTATCTTACTCCAGCAGCTACAAAATAAAGCCATGAATGTTCTCAGACCCATGAAAATATTGTGGGAGTTGGCGACTGACAGCGACTGCAAGACGAGTGAAATAAAAATCAAATTTCAACCTACAGTGTCTTAGTTGTTTCTAATTATGCAATGGAAATGCCTTCAGGTTCAAGGGTGTTTTTGGTACACAAGTAATACTCAGTTACTGGGGATGTATTAAGAAGCTATAATTTTTATAAAGTCAGTTTTTCAGATCCTGAGTCCTGCAACTTAAATATGGTGCTTTGGGGATGAGTGGAATTCCTTTGGAATTTATTAGGTGCTGTGAGCTGGGTAAAGACTGAGAGCTTTGGACCGCATCAGGATTCTCCCTGGCTTCCTGCCAGCTGGCTTGCAGGTAATTTTCATGTAAAGAGCTGATATATTCTGTCCTCAAACCCAGAGTTTGCCGCTGAAATGCTGCAAGGGACGGGGCTATTAAAACAAATTAAGCTATCTATTTGTGAATATTTTGTGATGTTACACTGTATGCACTTGTCACAGTGCTGCCACATCAAGGTTAGAGTGAGAAGGTGACTAGCTGGCAGTCACTTAATCAAAGGGAGCTGTTGATGTCTCAGGTAGCCCAGGCAGGGTGAGGCTTGCATGCTCCGTTGCTTTTAACAGCCAGATAATGAATATGCTTTCCAGAATTCGTGTTTCTCATAGGGGAAGCAGCAGCTGCCTGTGATCTGTGTCGCTGTCAAAGGAAAGTGAGATGTAGTTAATTCAGGGCTACACAACAAAGACATATTGATCAGGGCTCTTCTGCCTCTGGTTGGATTTCTGCAATAACAATGACTAGGACAATGCAGCAAGCTGGGATGGCAAACCCTAATATGCTTTGTCTTACCCCAAAAAGCATGAGTTCTTACCACCAAGGTCTGCTGCTGAGCATCAGTAGGTTCAGAGCAATTCTGCTCCAGAGGGTCAGTAAGACACTGAAACCAAGTGAAAAGGGCACGTCTTGTTCACGTTATTACAAATGCACTTCATTTGTAGCTATAAGTTAAATTTATGGTCTCAGTACAAACAGCTTGCAGTGCCTAAGTTTCACATGATTTAAAAAAAACCAACCCTATGTTTATGGTATCTGGATAAAGTCATACAGAACTGCTTACAGAGGTACTGAATGTTGCAAGAATTATATAGAGTGAATGTATACATTATGTTTCCTCTGTTACTGCTCTACTAGTAGTACTTGGATGTGGATGATTATGTGCTATATATATACTAGAGTATTGCAGTGTATTTTTTTATTGCAAAGCTAAAAATCCTTGTGTACCGGTTTTGTAATAAAAAAAGGTAATTACTATTTTTATTTCTGCAGTGTTACCCAACTCATTGTCTGCCTTCCCACTTTTTCTTCCTGTTAGTTTCCCCTAATAGCTGCGTCTGCTTTTCTTTTGTTCATGTGTTGTGCAGAAGAAAAATGGGCACTAACAGGTTTGCTAATTACTATAAAAATCTTCCCAGCCTTGTTCAGTTCAGATCATTCTATTAGCTAAAGTAATGGAGTGCAGTGGCACGAAGGTGCTCTCACTTTTCATTGTCTGAGGTCTTTCTGGTGCAATATATTACTGGGATTGTATTCTGGGGCTGTCACAATGGCTTTTGATTTCCCACACCTGCTGTTTTGTTTTATCTCAACATTCCTTTTTTACTACTACTTAATTCTCCTTATCCTTCCTAAATGACTTTTAAGGGCACAGGACTGTTTGCCCCCTGCTTCCTCGGTTTTTTCTGGGAATCAGTAAGGCTGAGGATTGTTGTGCTCAGTCCCTTGCAGATGGACCTGTGACCAGTGTCAGGGTGTTCACATCGCTGCAACAGCTCCCGGCAGTTTTCAGCTGTACTATTTTACCTAAAGGCATGGTCTTTACCCTCACTGCATCATTTTGCTCCTGACACCTATTTTTCCTTGCCTATCAGCATTGTCAATGTCATCTTCCTCAGCAGTATTTACGGCAGCAGACCTTGGTCTCATCACTCTGATTGTATTAGCTCCAGTGATTGTACTTTCACCTCATTACTGAAATAAAGTTAACATTAATGAGAGTCATGCAGCTAAACCTCTGCTCACCTCTCCGGAAATTTATTCTAATGATGAAAAGAAGATGCATGTGGATCTATTTAAAAGCAAGCCAGCTTTTTTCCCCACCCCCACCTAGCTACCTACCAAATTCAGTGTTAAATAAAGTCTTTTGTTATTAAGATGATGCAAAAGAAGCCAAATACATTATACAGCATTAAGGACACATGTGATTGGTTGAACATTGATTTATGTGCTGGTCTGCTACGGAGTTTCTTTATGACCCAAATTTCTTTGTTCCTGCTGCTTCAGGAAAGAGTTTTCTCATATCTGACTCTCACACTAAATTAGCTATAAAGCACTTGGAGGTCCTGAGGGGTGTGCTAGGAAAGTTCAAGATACTATCAAGGATAACAGTAATTACACTTCTAAACAAGATGAAGCATTGAGAGTTAGAAATTGTTTATAGAAGACACAGCAAGGCTTTGAGCTGAAAGAAGAATCATAATTTAGATAAGCAAAGTTCATTAGATAAATGCTTCATGTGCCAAGCAAAGTGGTTCATGAGATCTTTTACTGATCAGAATTTGAATTTAAAATAAGAGCAGTACTTTTGTCATTGGTCACGGCTAGGGAAGCCATATAAGTAGAGAGAGTTTGTTTGTGTTTTCCTTTGTTTGCTTGTTAGTTAAGGTTAGAGAATAAGAATTCTTTTTTTATTAAGTCTTCTTACAAGCAGCTACTGTGACATGGCTTTTGTCCTGTCTGAGGCCACTGCCTGCTCCAGTAGCACAGGCTACCTAGAAGGATAGTAATGTAGACTGAAAGGAATGCAGCCTTGGAGTCTGCAAACCTAATTGTTTGCAAACCTATTCAGAAAGAATATTCCTTAAATTTTATCTCTTCATGTGTGAAACTAGGCTGAGCCTGGTGTGGTTGAAGAGGTCCAGTATTATTCTTGCTAAACATTTGCCTATCTTCAGAAAAAGATAAAAGAAAGATGTTCAGTCTATACAATATTTTGAGCAAACAAACCTTTGTGTTCAAAAATACAAAGTTGTTTCTTACCAGAAAATAATGCTGGCCTGTACAGTAAGTGTAATATTTTAAGCACTAAGTGTTCTAAAATACTGCCTTAGGCTTTCAAGGAAAAAAGTAATTCAAGGATTACCAAAGCATGGTTGACTCAGAAAAAGGAGTGAAATATTACTGTATTGATAATCATGCTTTGACCTATTTTGGATTCTGGGCCATAGAAATATTTTCTCTCTTCTGGGTTGGTGATTTTGACCATGGAGTTTACAAGGAAGAATATGTAGACTTGTCACCAAAAGAAAAGCTTTCTAAGAGGAAGGCTGTTTAAGTTAGCCTTTTCAAATGTCAAAATCCTAAACAAAATAGATTAAGTTGGATAAAGGTAACCCTTTACAAAGGTTGATGAAATAACATTATCGCCCTTTGGCAGAGAGAGAAATTGAAATACAGTGTTTAGGAGACATCGCTCTTGTCAGAGAGTGCAGCAGGAGTGGGCTGGGGCACAGCATCTGAAACTGGCCCCTGGATCACTGTCCTGCTCTGCCTTCTGGAGATTTCTACCTTCTCTTTCTGAGCTTGCTGCTGTTGTGCCTGAAGATAGCACTGACTCATGTTGGGCACCACAAACTGAGTGTGTCAGGTTGAAATGTGCCTTATGAAATAATAACATGTATTATGTTTAGTTTGAGAGAATTTTACAAGACTCTATCCTAAAGCAGCTTTTCTTACAGATGCAGATTAAATGAATAAGCAACAGGAATTAACTAATTTTCAGCTCATGTTTCATAGTCATTACCACTGCTCCTGCAGCATTCTTCTTCAAAAACAGTCCATCAGTTGCCGGCATTTACTTAACAATTTGTTCTTCTTCCTTTATGTGCATGTCTCCTCTTCTCCCACCTGCTTCCCAGCCTGGCTTTTCCTCATCTTGGTGCCCAGGAAATGCCAGTGTCTGGTTGAATGAGCTCTGCTATAAATCAAAGTGTCATCACTTAGCTGGTAGAAGTGATTTAATTAATGCGTCATGCCTTCCCCAGAGCCTCTCCCCACCTGACTGCTAATCAACCTTCATCAGCAGGAGGAAAACGCAGCCCTTCTTACAACTGTGCAGGAGAGACTGAAGGAAAGACAGTTAATCGCAGCTGCTGAGATCAGCCTTGTCACTTGTCTCTAATCTGTTGTCTGCTTCTTGAAATACCACTCTCCTGGTCCCTTACAAGCCATGCTTAACTCCATTCATACAGAAATGATCCAGTATCATCCCAGAGATCACTTTCTGTCAGAAAATGTATTTGGCAGAGGACATGTTTAAAAGCACCCTATTGTGCATGGCAGTACTAGAGCAACTTTTACAGCCTGAGTGCTCTTTTAGGTGAAAGGAGCAGCTTATATGTGAACACTTCTGCACTTCCAAGGTGGTGCTGTGCAGTTAGCAGGTTCTGAGCCAAAACATTGTTGTGCCAGTACAGAATTACAGGACAGATGTTGTTAGCAAGTGGTCCCCTTTGTCAGCTGCTGAATAAATACTTCATCATTTTATCTCAGGTAAATATGTACCAAAATGATAAGCTCTGTACAAGCCAGAGCACTTGACCATTTCAGTTTTGTGCCTTCACCATTTAGGGCAGGATCTGTGGTAATGGGAATCTCAGATTCCATCTGCTGGGTAATAAGGGTAGAAGAATTTAAGGAGTGTCTTTTTTGTGACTATTCATAGTTATATAGGCAATCAATATAAATATGGGAAATAGCACTTGTGGGAAGCAGTGCGTTTTTTCTGGTAGCTGGAATAGGAAACCGAGAGTCAAGATTGCTGCTTTCTAGGCTTGACCACTCCCAGGTTGCTAAACGACCATGAGAAACATGCCTGACTAGTTTTTATCAGGGTTTGCTCCAACTCTAATGTTTGTTGGAGAAGGACATACTGTACTTAGGACAGGACACACTCTGCTCTCCCTTCAAACAGCTGGTGCTACAGAAGCAGATGGGCCAGAGCCACCTTCTGTGGAGAGCCAGGAGGCTCATCAGTGAGATGGACAGCAGTGCACCCAGAGATGCTTTAAGGTCCATAAGCCATCGGGATGACAGAAGTGCAATAATGAGAATTACAGCTGTAATACTGCAGGTGATGGGGAGTACCTCTCTGCTTGTGGAGCCCAAGATGGTGTCTCAGTGTGGGTTTTGGGGTCACCTTTAGAGGACAGTGGGAGAAGGACTTGGCCCCCACTACCTCTTAGTGTGGGCTAAAAGCTGCCGCAAACTGTATAGGATGTGTGGGTTGGGCCACAATGTGTCACTTCTGATATTCCACCACCTTCTCATGGTGCCCCAAGGCCTGTACGAAGCACACTCAGCCTTTAGTCCTTCCTGGAGGGCCTGTTGCAGCCAGCCAGGCTCACTGTCCTGGCCCTGGTCCTCAGCCTGTCGTGAGACAAATGGCACAGATGAGTCAGCACTGAGCTCCGGGCATTGGCACCAGTTCAGTCCCAGCTCTGTGTCCTGTGTTGCACCAGTCGGGTGCCCTGAGCTGCAGCCTCAAGGTTGGGTGCTCTCAGTCTGACCAGGGTAATTACCATTATGGCTAAGCAGCTGTTTCCTTTGTAAGTCCATAATTTTGAGGGTTCATTACATGGACATAAAAGTCCTCTCCAGGCAGAGATTTGGCAGACAAAGCCCAGCCAGGGAGCTGTTTCATCATTTGTTAGTTTGTTTATTTTTGCATCTGTTGGGCATTTCTTTGGGTATTTTGTATACAAGGCTGCAAAAGATACAGCTGCAGTCATTTTCAGTTGCTTACCATTAGGTTCTTCATTGATCTTTATTTTTCTATTGGTCATTTATGATTCAATTGAATGAACAAATTTGTATTACTATATTAAAAGAAATAACAGCATTTCCAGACACTTCACTGATTCCCCTGTTTCATGTGTGCATTGTTTTACTTATTCCCACAAACGCTGCTGCTCTGATTGCTTATTGCTGGTTCTATTGTTTTGTACTAGAGTAGTAGACAGTGTTCACTGCATAGCTTTGCTGCTATTTTCATTCTTTCCCTAGCTTTTTTGGAGAGAAATGAAAATCTGGAACCAAACTACTTAAATTTCTATCTTTTTGTGATTTAAATTGAGAAGAACTTAGTGATATTACTGTAATTTTATCCCAATGCAACTTGTAATAGAGTTTGTGCCTATTGACGAATCCTTTTTAAAGAAATGCTCTTGAATATAACACCTTTAAATATGATCTCTGAAGGGAACTGCATCCTCAGGCTTTCTGAAATTCCTCAACATCCCTTATTTCTACTGTTTAAACTATACCTGAGCTAATTTAAAAGCAAGATACACTGATACCCACAGCCACCAAAGCCAAATAAAACTGCCTTCCTTTGTAGGATTTTCCTTAGGGGGCAAGACTGAATAAGTGGCCTTGTTGTAAGGACTGTGCTGCAGGTGAGTGAATGGAGCCATTCTTTAGCAGATATTTGGATACTAGGGAATTCTGTAGCTGACAGGATCCTGAGCTTTTAAGTGCTGCATCTGTGGTTTTTCTCCTCTTTTTTTCCTTCTTAAGAAGCCTTGACACTACCTGACTTAAATCAGAGTTGTCATCTGGCCAGTTTTCATTTTGCATTGGAAAGTATTGCAATGAATTCCTTGAGAGAGGAGAAAGGAGCTGTGACTGTTTTCATTTCACACTTGTAGTTCATTTTAGCACTTTAACAGTCCTGTCTGTGACTGAGCAGGTCACGGAATCGGGAGGTACACACTGCATTAGCTGTGCTGCCCTCTAACCAGGAATGTCATCTTTTGTGGGCACTGTGAGCTCAGGCAGTGTCATGAGGAAGGGCTGTACTCTCCTTCTGTGTGAAAGGTGTTGAGGAGGGCCAAAGTCAGTAATTCCTGTACATTGTTACCTCGCTGCCTCTGGACAGGGACAGCAGGACCTGCAGACAGTGTGCCAGGGAGAGCAGAGCCCTGTGCCCTGTCAGACCCCTTCAGCTGGGTCTGCTCCTTCTCTGTTCACACTTCAGGAAAATTGGCTGTTGTGCAAGAGAGCAAAGCCTGTGTTCTCAGAACAGACCAAATTTCTGTTACTGCACTCATGACAAATGCAGTGTTAGCCAGCCCATTTGTAAGGACTTCCCAATTCTAAAGTAAAAATGCCTTGCCAAAGGCTTTCTATCCTTTTTCCCCCAGAAAAATTGCTTTTTGATGAAATGAAAAAGTAACTTTTGATTTAAGAGTATTAATTTCTTAGGGGGAAAAATGGCGGCCAGATGTTTGACAGAATGACAGAATATTCTGAGTTGGAAGGGACCCACAAGGATCACTGAGCCCAACTCCTAAGTGAATGGCCCACATGGCCCATTTGGCCCAATGGACCAAACCCCTGTCCCTGGTGTCATTAGTACCTTGCTCTCTCTAACCAACAGAGCTAATCTCAGGATCCCCATTTCAATGTAATAAAAAACCTAAACCTTGAAAATATTTGGTATTTTTTTTTCAAATTCTTGTGTGATACATTTTTTTTTAACTTAATAAAAAGCAAGCATATAAATAAGTTCCTTTCAATGAAAACTACTCAGATCAGTAGATAATGCACCAGAGGGTTGGACTGGAAGCCTGGTGAGAAAGCTACCTTTATGTGGGGAGTGGAGGAGAGGAGGACTGTCATTTCTGAAGGAATCAGAAATGCAGGAGTTTTATTCTCTTCTGTGTTCTCACTCTCATTGTCATTTTTGTGTGTGTATTAAGTGGCTCTTGCTGAGCTTGGTGTTGAGATGTGTCATTGTGATAAATCACCTTTTACTAGAGATTATATTTTTTCTTCAAATGAAGCTGCCAGCAAGACACATTTTAACAGTTGCAAGTGAGTGCAAAATTTTCTGTCACCTTTTCTCTTTTTCTCCTCAAAATATTTTACAATAAATTCTGATTAAATTCTGTTAGGACCATATTTTCCAATGGGAGAGAAAAAATAACAGAGGTGGCAATTAACAACTGTCAGCACTAGTAAAGGATCTTTATACATGTATGAAAATTTTCTCCCACCTTGCTTATACTTGAGGAATCCCAGCCCTTGTAGTATTTCCCAGTGATGCTCTCCAAGATCCCCATGGGACAGGGAAACATCCAAAAGTTCAGAGTTTCCTGGAATCAAATTTCAGAGTCATGGTGTGTCTGTAAAAAATAACCATCAGGTGTGTTTTGCAAGCCATGTGAACCCATGTAGTCAAGTCTAGACATCAGATATCAAGGTCATACAGTGTCTTCAGTAAATTTACTAACTTTTAATGAATATTTGTGCCATTTTGTCTTCACTTCAGAAGTACAGAACTTTGTTGTTTTGCTGATGTCACTGTTACCCCCTAAAAAAATTCAGAAAGAATATAGGAATTAATGTATCATATTGGTAGCAAGAAAGGAATAAAATGATTCCATTCCAATAAAAATAATTTCTAGAATTTTGTTATTTTTGCAGAGCTAGCAACTGGGAGACAGGATATCTGGAAAATTGTCTTGAAAAGCCTTATCAGAGTCATCAAAAGATTACATTTGTTTTGGTTTTGTCAAATTATTAATTGGTTTTGACGCTTTGGAGGAAATAATTTTGGCAGTCCATGTCACAAATAATAAGTTGTACACCCTTAAAGCCTTTTGGTGTGCTTGACAGTAACTTCAAATGTTATAGTCTTATTCCTAAGGAAACAGCTGGTTGAATCCCAGCTCGAGGATAATAAAAGAAACAGGAATTAATTCTTCATAGTTGTATGAAGTAAATCATCACATCCTTCCAAAGGTCTGGGTTACTCCAGTGTAAGGTTAAGCCACTCGGTTGGTTGAATGAGTGGTGACACTGGTCAGGATACAAAGTCCAGTCTGACCCCAGCTGTCCCTCTCTCTCAGGACTTCTCTTCTTGGTGACCTACTTTGATTTGTTTACTCTAAAATTTCTGAATTCACTTCCATTTTTGTTTTTTCCCCACTTGTTATTTTCAAATGACTTCCACATCATTTTGCCTTTGATGTCCATTTATAGCAGTGGTTGTGAGTGTGATATATTCCCGTGTAAAAATCCATCCATTTCAGAGTTCTCTTAGTATTTCATTTAATTCTTCCTCCTTTTTAAACTTTACGTTATTAGTGGATACTCTCTGATTTTTTTGTAGGGTTTTGGTTTTTTTCTCTTGAAACAGATCTGAGGAAACACCAACATTACAATAGGCCCCATAGAAGCTTCTTTTCTACATATGACCTGGCCAGATTTTCTCTTCTATTTTTCTAGCTGAATTTCCCGTATTTCAAAAATTAATTTTTTTAGAAAAGGAGGAAAAAATAGGTTGAGTTTTCAGAATTAATTTCCAGGTGTTAAATGCCAAGTTGCAAATGTCAGACTCCTTAATTTGTCAATATTCTATGAAGGTCAGTCATGTCCTCGACGAATAGTGACTGAATACCAGTGTCTTGGGTAACTCCTGAGGCAGTTGTAGCAAAGATAACAGATAGGCACATTAAATAGTCCCACCGTGACAAGGAGTGCAGCTTGGTCATGGACGAGAGCCCCATTCCTCTGTGGTTACTTGATAAACACTTTTAATTACCAGCATTGTCATTTGCATAATGGAATTGTACAGCTGGCCACACGCAGCGAATGGGGTTGCCACATGGTCTCCCAGTGCTCGGGCACAGGCAGAATTCCTGGAAGAATGCTGGCTCTGTCAGAGGGAGGTGAGCAATTGCCCAGCACAAATGTAGGGGCTGCCTGCTCAGGAGGAAGGGGTTAACTGGGCTGGACTGGGAGCTCCCTGGGCAGCCCTCAGGCCCCAATTTGCTGGCCTGTATCAGGAGCCACTTGCTGTTGGTTGCAGGAACCTACTTTAGGGCTAACCGTCTGTTTTTTCTTTGCCATAGCTCAAGCTGTAATTCTGGGGAACAGCTTTTTGACAGAGATCCAAGAAACGAATGCAATGGTCAGCTGCGCTTCGGTATCCCGTGGCTTTGGCTTTGGCTCCAGCTGGAGCGCAGCAGAGCTGAGCACACTCTGCATTTCAGACTCTCCTGCAGCAGTGCTGAAATCAGAGCAGGCTGTGGGCAGAGATGGATGGCTGCTTACCTTCAAGGCTCCAACACAGCTGCGTGGATCAGCAGATGGCACAGTGCTGCCAGTCATGGGCCACGGACAATAGGAACTGCTCCTCTTCCCTTGCTGTTCCAGATGGGAGGCCTCTGAAGGGAAAATGGAATATGCTTGTTTTGCAGTGGTCTTTCCAGCTCTGCCTTCCCTGCACTTGCTTTGCTCTTCCCTTCTGGAAGACACTTTCCCCCCATGACAGCTGATTTGAGATGGGCACAGCCAGGCTTAGTGTGCTGTTTTATGATTCACTTTGACCTTGTGATATATATAACCCTACTCTTTAAGCTATGACCAATCTCAAATGTAGAATGAGATTCAATAAATACCAGGATTTCTGACACTTCACGGAGTTAGAAGTGAAGCTTTTGGGCTACAGAGCCACAATCAGTGGATGACATTCAGAGAGAAGGAATGCATCAGAATTAATCTGCTCCATCTGGGGCAGTCAGAGCTTGGCTGCCAGTGCAGTAAGAGGAAACAGGATTGCATCTTTGAGAATGACACAGTATTTGGCATAAATAGGTTTTAATTTCATCCCATTGCTTAGGCAGTTAATGCTGTCCATCACAAAAACTACCTTAGGTGCTGCTCCTCTGTGTGAGTGGGCAGTTATAGAGCACCTGTACATGGAGAAGCATTGGCAGCTTGGGATGATGGAGCTTAAGAGAAATGAATTGAATTTTTGGTAATAAAAATTGACCTTTTACTTGTGTCTTCAAGGTATCAAGAGTTTCCCAATGGGAATCCTTTCCTTAGTGAAGTGAGTAAAGAGAAGGGAAGTGCTGTGTGTCAGCTTGTGCCAATCTCTGCCATCAGCAACCCCAGGGTGCTCGGTGGTACACCTTGGGGATGTCCTCCTAATGCTGTGCTAGTCACAGAATGAGTTCTCAGAGTATCTCCAGGTTCTAAGGGCTTACAGATAAGAATCATGAATTCTGAGGAAGAACTGGGGAATTCAGTCAGCTCAACGACAAATCCCCTTCCCAAAGAGGTGCTGTTATTTTCCAGATACAACATTTTTATAGGACTATCAGAGTATTTTACAGAAACATTTTCCTCTCACACATGAAATATTAGAAATTGGTTTTGGTTTACATTTTTTCTCTGATTCCCAAATGCTTACTAAACAAAACAAGCACCAGAGGATGAATATTCTCATCAATCGTCTTTTGTTTGTATATGCTAGTCAAGACCTAGGAGGGAAAGGGAAAAAACTCCGGAGGTTTTTTTAAAATCTTAGTTCAAAAAGTGAAGGCTTCCAATTTAAGCCCCAAACCCCATAAAGTAATTTTGTCAACCTCATAGTGGCGTAAACTCAAGTGAGCCATTCTGGGAGGTTGTCCCTTCCATGGACATGGTTCTGACTTGGCAGCATGGGCTGACCCTGCTAACTCAGTTCAGGGCTCCCTCACGTGTTTTGGAGGGAACGTTCAGCAGCCCAGGGAGTTGTTTAGAGTTTTCTTGTCACATAAGCAATTGCAAACATCCCATTTCTAACCACAGCCCTGAAGACTCTCTGAGGTAAGAATGCTGCAGCAGACCACTCAATATATTATTTTCCAAAGAAAATTTCCTGCTACTCCTCCCTTTCTAGATAAAACTTCCAGTCTATCAGGGTTTTCTTTTTCTTATCTATTGCCAAGTTTAACCAAAAGTATTTTTTTGTGAGCATATCTTCAGCTGACCTCTTGGAGCCCAAACCTCAACAAATACTGAGGAGGACTCTGTAATATGAATTTACACATTGTCTGGAATATCCACTGTTTTGACACAAAGATAACACCTATATGATAGCATTTAGAACAGGAGGTTAATTGTGTGGTTTCATAACAAATTGCAGCATCAAGGGAAATCGTGGTTAAAAATGGCTGCACCTTGCAGTGAAACAAAAATAATAATTGAGTATTCCAGGATTTGCTGTTGAGGCCGACATCCTAAATTTATTAACGACCTGGAAAAAATAGACCATAAGCTTTTAAAATTTGTGGATAAAAGCTATGGAGCTTGAAATATCCATGCAAAGATAAGTAAATCACTGGGACAATCATTATTACAGTAGATGAATTTTCATTTGGCTACATGTCAAGTACTATGTGCAGGCCAAAATAAGGCATTTTCTCTGTAACATGCTGGTGGACTTAAAGCTTCCCATTTCCTCCAAGGAAATATTGAGCAGTCAGTGTAAATATTTAATTCAAAAAATGTCCTCCCAATAAGCAGAAGCTGTAGTAGAACAACTGGGACACCCTGGAACATTGTACCTGGGCCAGGGGCAAAGAGAACAGGTGTGCTGCCACATCAAATGTTTATTTTAATATTCTGTGACCTAAGATGTCCCATAAGCCTGGCATTTGTTTCTTATTCAACCCATATATTAGAGTACTATTGCTCTGCCTACTCTCTCTTTTACACTGCCAATGCTTTTGGCACCTATGTAGCCATAAATGCCACAGAAATTTAAGTTGCAAATGGGCAAAGGGATGTATCACAGGAAAGGGAGGTTTGACATGTGCATTTGTGGCCTTCAGTCCCTGCCTTGAGCATAAAAAGCAGCTGTTTTCCTATCAGCACAGCATGGCTCTGCCTTGTTAGGTTGATTTCTCAGCTCGAGGTCTTTTGCTCATATTCAGTACATTTTATGTTATGCCTTGGCCACTGATCTGTACCTTTATAGGACCACAGCACCTCACTGTCCCAGTGGCATAGGGTTGTTCTGGAATTATATGGGAAACCAACCTTCCCAAGAAGCTGGGGAAAACCAGATTTATTCCTGCTGAGATGATGAGTCTGAACTTTCAGTTTTTTATAACAGAGTAAGAAAGTGGTTTACATTGCTCAATTTGTCATCAATTGCTCATCTACACTTGCTTTTCTCTTTCCCTTACGTGCTTCAGAAACACTGGAATTTTAGCCTTTTAGGGCCATGAGAGTTGCATAAGAGACAACTCAAAATCTGTTAACACTTCATTAAATACAATCCAGCATCATACTAGAGTTTCCACAGCCAGTTTATGTAAATCTTCTGGGAACACAGAAGTGTCCTTTCATTTTTTCCGTAGTGTTATTCTTGGATTACTTTATCACAGATGATGAAATACATGTTTTAAAAATACATTTGTGTACTAATATCACAAATGACTACTTTATAACTACTTTAAAACTACTGATCTACTACTTGTGAAAAGGTATTAAGCACTGCTCTCAAAATTCAAATCATGAAGGAGCATGTGGCTTCCTCATTTCCTTTAGTTTGTTCACGCTGGCTTAAAGCAGTCTGGCTTTTTGGCAATATCTCATGTAAGCAGCAGCAACAGTGCCCCTGTAGCTGTACTAAAGTTGTAAGCATGGGAAGGGCTCAGATCACCAAAATCTATGATCTAGAGAAGCAAATTCTCCAAAATATTTCTAGGCTTTGGTAGCACTTCTCAGTCTAATGAAAGACAAGAATAAACACAAGTTTTCCCCAATCACTTAGAAAACCACCTGGAATGTCCAAAAGGTCACAGAAGGAACCCCTGAGAAGTGATTGGCATGTGTCTTAATATGTTATTGTATCCACTGGGGAGTAGGTGTTGGAAAGAAAAGTGAAGGACATGGATACTGCTGGATGTTATCTTTGCAAAATAAATAGAGGGGACACCAGGAAGAAGTCTGAAACCAGAACAGCCATTCTTGTAATTAAACTTGGGATAAACATGGCTGTACAGTTCTATAACTTCAGACTCACTACTTGTTACAAACCCATACCCTAGCACTTAGAAAGAATTCTTCAAACACTCAGTTTCAGAAATACTTATAAAACTGCTTGCAAGACGCCAGTAAAACCTGCCAGTGTTGCCCAAGTGCACCAGACAATGTCCCCTTAAAGCACTGAGGCAGCTAACGATGGCTTAACACAGCGTGTAACAGCAAGGGGGAGGCATTCCTAAGGCAAAGATGCTTTAAAGTATATAACTAAAAACTGAGCTTGCTTTGCATTGCCCACAATTCGACCATTGATTTGCAGAACCCAGAAATATAATATAAAATAGGATTAATTTTAATTTCAATTTCTGTAAATAGACTAACTTTAGGAAAGTAATTGAAGGACTTGGCTTGAAGTTTTATAGCTGCTTATAGCCAGCCAGATGTGGTTTAGGGATCTGCACATCTGCAGCTATAGGTTTAGCTACAGGCTTATTGATTTTGGGGAAGATCCCGAATGAGTTCATAGCTGTGGGAGTGCCTGCTCAGGCCGTGCCTGATGGCAGAGGATCATCCCAAAGTTTCCTACCAGCTGGCAGCCTGAAGCTGAAGCAGCTCCTCTTCGAGCAGCCATCTGACAGCAGCCAGAAAGGAGGGCGTGAGATCTGCTCTCATTATCAATTAGCACTTGGGATACTCGGGGCATTAGTCCCTGCAAACAGCTGGGATGTCTGCGAGTTAAGGACTCTTCCTAGAAATCCCTGTTCAGCCACCGTGGAAGAACTGATACTGCTGTGAGTGTGTTTATCATGAACCTGAGGCTCAGCTTCCTTGGCAATCTCCCCCTCCCCTGTTCACCCAGCAGCAAGCACGTCATTTCCCCATAGGAATCTTACTGCAGTTAATCCAGTGTCCTGAGTTATTTTGTGCTGTTCAACTTCAAGTGCTCTTAGCTTTACTGAACGTGTCTGTACTGTTTTAAGTGTCTGCTAAATTCCAAAAGCTGTTGTGCTGTGCCTGCTGCAAATGCTTGGATATGATCCAAGTCCTAGTCTGGCATTTAAAAGGGATTTTCCAGGATGTTACAATTCACCCACCCAGCACTGTAACTGTGCCAATCCAAAAGCATTGCTGCCTTCAAAGATACACTCCTGCATGCAGTAAAAGTGTGTTCCAAGGCACACAAAGCATTAAAAAGGCCAGCTCAACCAGTGGCTTTACTGGCATAGGTATTGAGCTCTTCAGAACTGCTTTCTCTAAGCCACTCTCAGGCTGTGAGAGCTGTTCAAAGTTCCAGTGCTGCTGTGTGTACAGAAATTTCTGTGGCAAAATACATCCTTGTGTCTGTTCCTGCATGCGTGTGCCTGCCTAAAGAATTCCACATGAAGAAGGAATGCCCCTTTGTTTTTTCCCAGTAGGTGACATCATCCAAACCCAAATATACAGATCCTCTCTACACTCTAAGTGCTTCCATGGAAGAGAGGGGAAAGAAAATGTGTGGGTGCAGCTCTTTGAGCAAAGTATGGGTCTGTTTATTCTGAAAATAGAGAAGACTATAGCAACAGTGACATGACACTGTTAGAAACTAAATTACTAAATGCTTAAAAGAGAGGGTAAGTGGGAGATAATATATTTAGCAATAATTTAAGTAGTGCTGCCCTGGACTGAATGCTCTACTCTGTCTAATATAAACGGAACTGTAATGAACAAATTGACCCTATCTCTGCATATAGTACAAAACTGTCAAAAGTGAAGTAAAATATTTACTGCTGAAAAGCTAAAACAAAACAAACAAGAGTAATTCTTCGAAATGACATTTATGATTTAAACTGTGCTGTTGAAGACACTGAAAAATTAACTTTGTTCAAATGAAGTTGCCTTGTGCTGATTCTCCAGATCCCAAAGCTGCCCTTTGTTATGGACCTAAATTACAAGCTATAAACAAATACAAATTACTGCTAAGGTGAGAGGGTGAAAAAAAACTGTCTAATACTAAAAGGTCAGGTAAAGATACTTAAAGGCATATTCCAGACTCAAAATCTCATGGAAGGGAGCTTAAAACTCATCTCTTCCCCTCCCCCCCCGCCATCGGCCGGGACACCTTTCACTGTCCCAGGCTAACAGTGCCTCGCCCAGCCTGGCCTTGGGCACTGCCAGGGATCCAGGGGCAGCCACAGCTTCTCTGGGCACCCTGTGCCAGGGCCTCCCCACCCTCCCAGGTGGGGGAGGAACAATTGGGAAGGAACAATTCCTTCCCAATATCCCATCTAAATCTACCCTCTGGCAGCTTAAAGCCAATCTCCGTTGTCCTGTCACTGTTTGCCCTTGCAGAGTTGCTCTCAAGCCTTTCTGCCCCCACTACACAAATTCTGGAGAGCCCAACTGTTTTAAACATGTTGAGTGCAGTGCTCAGGGTGATGGCCAAGGCTGAGCTTTCCTGGCTGGCCGAGCCATTGCCTAAACTGAAGGTTCATGGTTATTCCAGAATGCTGGAGGAGGCTGCAGTGTCCGGAGCTCCTGCTCCGTTTGGATGGCACAGCCCTGGCTCACAGGAGTCTGCAGCCCATCCCGAGCTTGTTTGCCCTGCCCTTGCTGATTTTATACTGTTAAGCTACAAGTGTTCCATGTCCCAGTACCAGCAGCACGGACAGCAGTGGTTGGCCAGGACAGATGAGCCAGTTCTTTAGGATATAATTAAAGTGCTGACAAGCTCAGACACAAGACACATAATAAATTAGTTATAGGACCTGAGTAAGAAGGATGAACTCTGCCGCAAAGGCAATTAGACAGAATTTCAGCCTTGGGACCACTTCCACACATTTGTGTGTGTTGGGAAATCACATATAAATTTTATGTGTCTTTAGCAAAACTGAGAAATTATTAACATAATATTAACATAAACAGATATAAATTTTTAAGTCCAAGTGAAATCTAGGAAGGTTGTTGCAATAGCACCTGGTTTTGATGGTGTTGTCATTCTTCTGGCTTTAGAAACAAAGCAGCAAGTATGGAAATGCTCTTAATCTGCTCCTATATAGAACAACTGGACTTTTAATTACTGAACTGATATTTAAACCACTCAGCAATCTGCTATTAAAAACCTACCAGACCTGGGTTTCACAAGATTGCTTCTTCAGAGATGATAAACATGCTGGCTGTATTCAAGTGGTTTTCAAGCCCTGCAATCACCACAGGAGCTATTTTAAATGCTGTATTTGCTAGTTTTCCCTTTTTGCCATTCGCTCTTATTTTAATTTTCTTTCTGTGTTTTTCATCCCTTCTGGCCACATTCAGCTTGTATTTAGCATATCCATTTGTTTATGTTGGAGGATAAATTTACTCATACAAGCCAGACAAATGACTGAATTTTTATATCTTCTGTTTTAAAATCCATTTCGTGGCAGGTGGAGAGGGCTGGGCAGGGTCCTAGAAGAGCTGCTGACCCTTAAAGAATAGTTATCATTTCTCTAGCAATAACTCGCCACTTGTCTTCTGAAAGGAATTGCCTACTGTGCTTCAGATAACGAGGGACATTGTTATATTTGCTTTCATAAAGGCTGCTGAACAGCTAAGATACCAAATAATTTATTTTTTTCTTATTATACAAGTAGTGGAGCTATTTTCCCTATTGGCTTGCACTGCAGTTCAGCTTGGTTATTAGTGCTAAAGTAAAGAAGTTATGCAAATTTTAGACCTAAAAGAGCAGGAATAGGAGATGTGTCAAGAATAGAAGTATTTAATGTTTGATAGTGTCACTGAAATGCACCAATGTCTAGGGGAAAGAAGGTGATGATGGAACTGCCATGCTGTGAACATTATCCATGGGCAGAATCTTAACCAGGAGTCTGGGGCAAGCACTATTGAAAATTAAATGTACCATTGGATCTTTGGTGTCAGAGCAGGGGCTTCAACTTCTCAAATCTCACCCACATAATTTACAAGCTAAGCTAAAGTGTAAGTGGCAGAAGAAGATTCAAGGTGGAGAAAAACAATATCAAACACAAAGCACCTATTTGTAAACCTGAGCAGTGCACAATTTGACTGAGGAAAAACAATGATGTAATCAAAATTAAATGGAGTCCAGGACATTATTAGGATTAACATCTCCATTGATTAAATGAATTGCTGACAGCAGCAGCAGTGTTGCTGGGCTATCAGTCTTGTGCTCTTGCTTGACATTTCAAAAGAAAATGATGGATGTCACCAAGATTTTTGCCTTAATTTGTATGATGTAAGAGATTCTATCTGATGGATTTCAGATCCATCAGATCCTTCTAGTTTAGTAGGATCCTGAACACATCAAAATATTTACCTCTTATCTTAATTGGAGGCAAGTTTAATTTGTTCCTTCTACTGTGTTTCCAAAAGCAAGGGCTTGTCTACTTGCACTTTAAACTGAATTAACAAAAATGTATTTTGAGTTATTCTGACAATTATTTCCGTGCAAGCCTGAGCATACATATCTTCTTTGGCCATAGAGTCTTAAAACCAACTTAATCCTAGTTAGTGTGCAGATGATTTTAATTGCCATCCTCCGCAGCGCTTTTGCAATGCTCCATGTTGTCCATGCATTTTGAAGGCAGTGCAGCTGGATACTTGGCTGTAGCTCACCTTTCAGGAAGTTATCTTCTGCTCCATGCCTGGCACAACCATCCTTCTTCTGATGCCAAAGCGGAGGCAGCGGCCACGCAGCTGCGTCCTGGCACAGGGCACAGATTGTCACTGACCTCTTGTGGAATCCAGTAATTGCCATGGAGCTGGGCCAGTCAGACAAGGGCACGCTCCATCCCCTTTGGCCCTGCCTCTTCAAAGCTCTTCTAAAACCTCTCGGAAAGAAAATGTTCAGCTGAAAATGAAGATAGGTATGGCTGCCTCTAATTTGGCCAGGTTTCCCACACTTCCAGTATGGCAAGTGCCCTGCGAGCCTTAACAATTGGAAGAAATAAGGATTTACTGAAGTTGGTACTGACAGCCACAGCTCAGTTTGGGAGTGCCTGAGTATCCTTAGGAGAGTCTGCTGAAGGATACCTGCCTAGCTGCTAGGAAGTGACAGCGTCCCCCCAGATGTCAGTGTGCTGCAGAAAGTCTCTGGGTAATGCTTCCTACCTGTTTTCCATTATGTGTCAACATCGCTTGTGTTCTGTGCTGCAGGATGATGAGAGCCTTGTCCTGACTGCTGCTCCTTTTCCCGGCTCAGGTGGAGGCTCTGGTCACAGGGTTTGTGAGAAGTACAAAATGGGTTTCTACCTGAGCCAATCCTTAGACTGGCAGGTTTCTGTGCATGGAAATGTCACCTTCCTGTCTAATGGAAGTTAAAGGTGTGCTAAACAGGTAGAAATTACAGCCTTGTGTACATTTGTTCCCCAAAGATTAGGACACATTTGGAGTTAGATCCTGTGTTACACTGGCCACTCAAGCACTGGGTCACTGCTTCCTCTCTCTCATAATATTATCCACAACCTTCTTACCTGTGTCTAATTCTCCTGCTCTTCCATTCTTGCCCATTAGTCTCATCTTTAAAATCCACCTTCCCAGAGAAGACTGTCTGGCAGAGACGGTCAGAAGGCTCAGGCCACCCTTCCCTCAGTCTCCCTCCTTCCTGTTAAGTACCTGTTACAGAAATATTCCTTCTGAGGGGTGCTCTGTATGAGGCTCCTGCAGCCTGCCAACCCTGTTGGAGAAGCAGGACGTGCTGCAGCCAGGTGACATGTGCACAGTGCCTCTTGTTCCCAAGGCTGAGGACGTGGTGGTGCCATGCCTAATGCTTTGAGCTGCTTTGCCTTGCTGAGGCTACAAGCTGCTCTTTTGTCCAGACACCTCAAAAGCCAGGCGGGAAACAAAAATGTGTTTCCAAAGATAGGAACATGGCATCACTAGAGGGCATTCCATGGCTCATCCCAGCCACAGCCCACAGCGATCCAGGGTCAGCAGAGGGGCAGCCCAGTGGGGTCCCTCAGCTCTGTTCTGCTCCCTGGGCTTTATCTGCATGGAGGTTTTCTACAGATGAAACAGATTGATAAGGGTGTGGATTTTCCTTATAAATCACTCCTATTGTTATAGTCTGCACTGTAAATGTTATTGTGTTACAGACTATTTCACTTTCTCTTCAGGAACAGTTGTGGGTGTAATTTTTCAGTCTTGTACCAATGGAAATAGATCTGTGTCCATGTACACATGTGTAGGAGTGTTACCATTTTAACTGGACTAGAATAAATAAAGCAATATAATATTTGGTCTATATGAAAGATTACACGGAATAAAAGCAGCCATATCATCAGGAGTTTTCTCCCCTGCATTTACTCAGTTTACTAAAACTGAAAGGAGTGGAATTTCTAAGTTGAGGAGAACTTTCTGATTCCAGCTTTCAGTGGCAGCAGTCAGGTCCATGCCGCTGCATCCTGAGCACAGAGGTCTCGAGCACTGTGGCAAAGAACACAGCGAAATGTTCGAAGTGGAACACTTAAAAAAAGCCCAACCAAAAATAGATACCAGTAATGCAGCAAGAGGGAAGGGGGAGGGTGAAGACAGCTTCATTTTACAAATGTCTTTGTAGAGACAGTAACTGGATACAGAAATCCAAGTCACAGTGGGATTCCAAGAGCTCACATCTGCCTCCCAGCCCTCTTGGTTCCCAGAGCAGTGGCATTCAGCTGAGAGCTTTACAAGGGGCTTATATGGTTCTGCCTGTGAAGGCAGATTTTAAGGTTCACTTTTGGGTGCCCTGAAGGAAATGAATGTCTCTTTGCTGATATTGAACAGACTATGCCCCAATGTGGACCTATTTCCACACGTCATTGTTCTAAAAGAGAAATACTAAATTAACTTTTACCACATAACTTTAGTAAGGCCTGCTCTACAAAGAACTGGAGTCCAGCTCTGATTCCAGTGAGACAACTAGGTGGGGCCACTGCCTGTGGTAGCAGCTACTCATTGAAAGAGTTGCAAAAATAGAGAATCTTCAGCAAAAACTCATGGAACAACCTCCTTTATGTGTCCCACAGAGGCCCAGGCAAAAACTACTACCTCAGTTAGATGGGAGTCTGATACTTGAGTAAGCTGCCTGTGGGAAACCATTAATGCTGCTGTCCTGGGCTCTCCAGAATTTCTTTACTGTAAATTCCCACAAAGTCTAATTCTTTCATACCATGTAACCCTGTGTTATCATGCCAAGGTTTCTCTGAAATACAAGTTTGCTTTTAAAAAAATTAGCCAAACAGGAAGACTTTTCCCCAGTAGTTATATCTGGATATCTATGTCAAATAAATTGCAGCAGGAAAATGTTTTCATGTGAAGTTTTGCACAGGTTTGGTCCTCACGTGAAGCCTCACCACAACCATATTTGCTTTCTTTCTGTTCTGTCCTTTCCACCTTTATGTAATGGTCAGAGGGCTGTACAGAAGGGACCCAGAGAACTTTCCCATCCTGTTTGTTGGCTCCAGATCTGTGAGTACCCTCCCTCATGGACCTTCATGTTCCTTGAGGCTTCTCTGTAGCCTCTGCTATCCACAAACAGGAGCCACCTCCAGCTTTGCGTAGATTTTCCAGTCTTGGGATCCCTTGCTTTTGCATCCTCTGTTATGCTGTTCTCCAGATCATACAGGTCAACTCCATTTATTTCTAGAGCCACAGCAAGCCTTAGCAAAGGTTGGAGCTCTGTGGCACTTCTTGGCAGGAAACTCTTTGCATAAAGACCATTAGGGTAGCACCAGCTGAGCTTCCCCCTTAACACCTTGCAGAAGCAGACTGAAGCAAATTATACTTGTGGTTAGTTGTTTTTTTTTTAAAAAAGACATATTTTTAGAGTAAAGTTTAGTGCCTGCAACACTCACTCACTACTGAATTATTTTAAAATAGGAACAGAAAAAACCCAGATGAAAATAGAGGTCCAAGAGATACTAAAGAAGGGATAAATATCTTTCTATTCTGTTTGATTTTGAATTCAAGGAAGAGCAGGCAATGCCCAGACTCAGAAAAATGAGTGTTGTTTTCTCAGCCGGTGTTAAAGGTCTGAAGTCTAAAACTGATTCTGGGAGAATTTAAAGATACAAAGGCGAGAAAAGTGCATGTGTTTTCTTTTCAAGTCAGTAGGATTTGAATTCCATACTCACTTGTGCCTCTGGAAGTCTCCTTTTCCATGTTTGTAGCAGCAGGAAAATTCTAGGAAAAGCTTGGAGGACTCACAGGGATTAGTAGACAAGGATGCTTCTAGAGCAGCACTGGCACTACACATTCTATAACATATCTGTGCCTATCCCCAGGTTAACAGAAATATAAGTAAAAGTGAAACCTGAAATGCAGGTGTATCCTGCATTCAGAGGGATTTTCTCTTTAATGAAATAATTTTTTTTATCTTATTACTTGCTTTCCCACTTTATGGATATGGGAAGTGATAGGTAAAAATTTGGTGGTTCCTTAGCAGATTTTTTGGATATAAAGACAGCTAGTCGTTCACACAGGCCAGAGCTCAGGCATGCTCTGTATCTGTTTCGTGCCTGGGGAAGTGTTGTGTTTCTTAGATTCCATGTATCAGTGGTGAGATTTGTTTCTTCTCTAACAGGTGAGTGTATTCAGAACCAGGATTTCCTGTAAGTTACCTGTGTAGTCCTGTGTGCAGGAATGGGGACATCACCACAATAAGGCTCTGGAAAGCCTTAGTTATTTGAAATAAAGGCCTTGTGTAAATGACTGTATAAGCTAGTACATCCCATTAGAACCAAAAAACCCCAGAGTGTGACATGTTCTGGTGGAGTGGCAAAGGTTCTTGAGAAGTTAAATGCTTCCCTGCTTGGATGGTGGAAAGCCAAATCCAGGGAATATGGAAAAACTGACCTAGCAACAAGCAGTTTGGGATAATAAACACGTCCTGCTGTCCAGACACTTCACACACATGGGGCACCAAAAGGGTTAAAGGTAGTTGTTCTCAGCAGTGTCTGGCCTGGCTGAGGCTTAGAGCTTATTTTAGCTGTTCTTCCTAAACATAGCAAAGGTCACGAGGGACCAGGCTTTGTTGCTGAGTCTTATTGGCCTTGTTCCTTGTAGGGGTTTTGCAGGACGACAGGATTGTCTCACTTACAAGGATAATAGATGACAAGCCCGGTGCTGATTAACCTCATTTTAATTGATAATTAATTTTAAACCCTATTTACTTTCCCTGGAACAGCTGAGACTTCAAGGGAATCACAACAGAGGTGAAAAAGATCTGAAATCTCCCCCAAGGAAATGATAGAGGCAGGAAGGACAAAAGACAAAGCCAGATGTGTATTCAGATTGTCAGTTTGGATCTTCATTAAATTTATTGCTTCTGCAAATGGAGGCCTCTTACCTTGTGCTTGCTATTTCATTTGCTTCCTCTGCAAAGGCATCCTGATCTTGTCATGCAGAGATGTCTACACCTCAAAATCTGGGTCCTGCCTGCCAGTTAGTCTTCTTTTTGCTTTATTAGAATTCCTTCTGCCTCATTTCTGAGCCTGACAACTTGGTAGAGCAGCCTGCTGGCCACGTGGGAGCATGATTTCCTTTTGTAATTGAAGTATATGTGATGCTCCATAGTTTTTCGGTAGTGAAAGCTTGCAAATGTGTGTAAAAGGTCATTTTCATTCACAACCCAACTGTTTGCACATTCTGGACTTCACTCTGCAAATCTGAGCCTTTGGGGATTAACAGCTGCATTAAGTTTTCTAGCAGCACATTCCTGCAGGAGCTTTCCTTATCACAGTTAAAATCTGAAAGCCACAATGTCTGCAGTCTGCCCTTCACAGCACCGCCTGGAGAGGGCTCACAAATCATTCTACAAACATTAAGGAGTTAATTCTTTAAACACCTTTGAGATGTGTGTCATCCTTATGGCACAAGCTGATAAAATGGAAGTCTGAGTAATTTATTCCAGGTCGCATAATGTCTATGGCAGAGGCAGCAACTCCTCCTGGCACTCAGAACTGCTCTGAACTTATTTCCAGGACAACTTTCCAACATGAGCTGCATTCTGAATTACATTTTAAATCAAGATTGCAGTTCATCCCTCTGTAGTAGTTATGGCATTGCAGAATCTCTGCTCAAGGGAATTGCCAACACCATTTACTTGGTTATGTTTGTAGCCTATTCAATACGTCCGTCCTCCATCACAAAGCTGTTTAAAATAATGCAGATAATTTAGGCTGAATTTACATAATCTCACTTGATAGGTATAATCAAGGTCTATTCTCACAGTAATATTCTGAGGTATTCACACACCCTGAATATGAAATGCCACCTGTGACATCCCCCCTGCTTTTACTGAGCAGAGAACCTCTCTGCTGAGCAGAGCCCTTCTCACTCAGGTGACATGAAACCCACCACTCTTCTGAGTCGTGACCAGAGTTCCCAGAGTGACTGAGGTCTTAGACTGGACAGCTCTAGATGATGTGTTTGAGCCCCAATTTCATGAGTCCTTTGCCTCTGTCACACCACATAAAATGGGGATATTTTCCTGCTGTCGAATCTTACGGTGAAGCTCAGTGTTTGTGGATAGAGGATACTGGGATACATGCACAGAAGGAATGTGGAAACTCTATTAATGAGGGCAATTTAGTTTTAATAGCTGCTATGTGAGCACTGGATCTGCTCAGGCAGAGACAAGTTATTAAAGGTGATAGTACAATGATGATTAGAGCAAGCCCCTGGCTACAGTCTTTCCTGCATTTAAAGTCATTTCAAGCATCAGGATCTCACTGTTACAACTGGCAGCACAGGTGGTTTACCTGCTTGCTTCCACACGTGTTGGATTTCCCCAAGCTACATCTTCCACAGGGGTTTTCATAACCTTTTCTTTCCTTCCTTTGCCCCCACCCCTTTTCACTGGAAGGAGAAACATATTTCCCCTTTCCTTTCTTCCTAAAGGCTGCAATGTATTTTTAGCTGCTCAGGATGTCTCCAAATAACGCAGCGACTCTGAACTTGCATTGTCAGCCTCCCCTGTAAAGCCCCTCCTGGGAGGTTTATGGCTCACTCTCCACAGCTTTGCTGATGCAGCATGTAATGTTTATACCTGCAATCAAGCATTGGCTGAGCTGCAGCCCAGTGCTGGCAGCTTTTTCTTTCTCCCTGTGCCCCCACTCCTCCCTTGAAACTCCCCTCTGGTGATACTGGATTGATAAAGTGCATACAGTGGTGATTGCCTGTATAAAAGTTAAAAAAAAAGGCATTACTCAATAGCCAGAAAAACTTGTATGTGCTCTGCCCAGCATGGATGAGATGGACTTGGAGGTCTATATTTCTTTTTCTAGATGATTTATAATGCCTCCTTCCCCTGCACTGCTGTTTTCCAAGCCATTTAATGGATTTTGAGATTTACCAGATAAGAGGTTCATCTACAGTTTAGAATCTGTTTTTCTTTTAAACAGAACACAAAGGTTAGGGTATTTTTTGGAGGGGGGGTGTTGGGGTACTTAACAGATCTTTTCCCCAAAGTATCTCTTGGCCTGCAATTGCCTCAGAGCTCCTTATCAGAATTTTTACTGAGGAACAAAACTACCTTGAGAAAGCACCTTTGAAACAGGGCCCTCATCTAGATGGGAAAGTGAGGCTGATTCAACTGGAGCAGGATTTGAAAATAACTTACTTAAGCATTCACAATGCAGACAACTTTATTTCAGTTTAAGATGGTCTTACTCATGCTTAGCTTTGGTTTACTGTGTATTCCCAGTCTGTGTTAGCTAAACCAAAATAAACATATCTTACAGGCCTTTGCCAGCATTTGACTAAATGGGTTTGGAGTCACTCTTTACTTAAATCAGTGCAGCTGTGGTTGAAAATAAGGCCAAATGCATTCAGTTAATCATGAAGACAGTGCCAACAAAATGCATGAAAAAAGGCATCATGCACAATTTTCATGATTAATGTATCTACAAGTTCTCAGTTACAGGCACAGAGATGCAAGTAGAGTGGAGTCTTGAATGCCGTGGAATCAAGGATGCCACTGTTGTGTGCATTTTTATTTAAGTCTCCCTGAACTGAGGAGCACTCTATATGTCACAGTTTGCCTATGTTCAGTCTAAGGAAATTGTAGATACCATGCAGCTGTACATTTGGGAGTCTTCCTCCCTTTTTCTTTCTGGGATATAGTGTAGCATTTAAAAATCAGGTTCTGCAGGCACCTGTGTCTTGTGATGTTTGAGTATGAATATTCACTTGAAAACGTACTTCAGGACTATATTAATTCTTTCAAGGTCTTGAGAACCTCTTCCAACCACCCTGTGATCGCACCCAGATCCCCTCTGAAGTGTCTCACTGTGTAACTCCCACCTATCAATGGAGTTCACTATGTAGTTAAAAGGCTGCTCCAAACTGAGCTAATTTTGTTCATTTATCCTTGAGGATTCTTGCTTAATTAATATGGGCCTGAGGGAAGTATGACAATCTTAATTTATCTTTTACCAGAGAAAATGTTTGAAGGCCATGATTTTATGCAGATCCAGACTTACTTATATTAACAGAAGATACTTTTGGTTACCCAACTCTTTTTTAGGCCACTCTCTGGGACTCCTTTGCTGTTTCATTGAATTTACAAAGTAGCAGCAGAGGTGCTGAATTGAAGAGGCCTCACTGGAAACACTGCAAGGGGAAAAAGTAGTTATGTGTATCTTTGTGATAGAACTCAGACTTCTGTTCTTAGGCTTCCAAGTCAATATAGAGCTTAAATCAACATACAAAGGAGGGTTTTGACCTTTATCCACTCATAGTAGTTTGTGCCTTATCTCTGACTTGGGCTTCCATGCTACAGTCAGCCTCCAGCTTCTTAAGTTTCCATTTATTATTTATTGCAATAACTCAACTGAAATATGAATTTCGTCTCTAAATTCTTTAGTTCCTTGGCTCTAAGTCCTGTTATTCAGCTGTCCCTAACTAGGATAGGTGGTTAAAAGGTTGCTACTTCACAAGTGTGGCAAATGTCTGCTGCATGCCTGTTTTCTTTTACATTTTACTCCCCTTGAAAGTAGAACTACCAACAGCCATGTGAGACCTGGCCCACTTGGGATCCAAGTAGGGCTCCAAATAATGTTCACCCAGGAGGGAAAGTATTATTATATGGTTTCTTCAATTAGAGTTTAGTATTGTGCTGTTTCCTAGTAGTGCTGGAGCAATTGCTGAAGTTGCTTTGTAGCGTGTTGAATGTTGGTTATCAGTTGCTGTATTTTAAATATACAATGGACAGACAGATGGTTTTAGTTCAGAAATGCTTGTTAAAAGCTATCTTCTAATCTAGGGCTAAATAGAGAGTTCAGTATATGTGTGTCTTAGAACGAGCTCTCACAGCTGTGAAAATGAAATAACTATTTCTCCAACAGACTTTTGAAACAAAATTAGCTTTCTAAAGCACATGAATAAGCTGGTAGGTTGCTTTCTTACTTAACAACCTCAGGATAATGAATTAGTTAACTCATACTTCTGTGTTTGAACAGCAAGGCCTTGAAGAAGAAAGAACTTTTCTCTCCCCAAAATGTTACTTTCAGGTAAGAGAGAGCTGTCATAAGCAACTTCTCTTTTGTTCACATTTTCAAACAATGACTTTATGGTTTTTTTTCATTTGTCCCTATTCCATCTCTCAGTAATATGGCCTATTTATCTTGAGACATATTTTAATTACAGTAAGATTTGTGCCTAATGCTGTGTAGCTTCCTCAGAGTTGACAAATTTGGAGAGAAGCTTGAAGGTGAATCACATTACAGGTCATCACTTTGAATTTGCCATCGGGGAATGAAGGGAATGTGCTGTCTAGGTAGAGCCTATCTCAAATACTCTGTGGGTGCATCAGGAAGTTTTGAAAACCTTTCCAAGCAACGACTGCAGAGCCAGAGATATTTTGTTGTGTAGAGATGGAGTATGGGCAAAATGTCAAAGGTGTGGCTCGCTCTGCCCTCCTTGCCTTCAAGCACTGAAGCTTCATTATGTGACTCAGGAGCTACGTGTGTTGCTGTTCACATCAAAGCTGCTCACAAAAACCACACAGCACTGACTCCAACTCCCAGTTCCTGGCAAACTCACTGTCAGCTTGTGTACGAGACTATGCTGAAGTGAACCTTCTTTTTTTTTTTGAGTTAAGAAGTGCTGTACAAGAATCCAGAAATTTTGGTCTAAAATGGCAAGAAGAAAAGATGCTGCCAAAGAGGGATCCTTTGAAACTGCGGCTTTGTAAAAGTAAGGGTCAAAGTGTCAGATGTAGGAACCTAAATCAAGTTTAATCCCATCCATGTGTCTGACTGGACACACTTTGAGGTGCTGTATGGAAGTGTCCCACCAGCAGCTCTGTTCTTCCTTCCATCAGCCTTCAGTCAGTTAACCCAGCAGAACCCGTGGCTCTCAAAGAAATTTACACTTATCTTCTGTGTGTGGGTGCAAAAAGTAAAATGCAGGCAAATAGTGAGATAAGCTGTTACCATCCTGCCATATTTTGAAATAACATGGACATGTTGGTCAATGCCAAGACTCAATTCCTTCCCAGGATTTGGCTGTAACAAAATACAGAGTGAAAAATCAAAGCCCTCTTACAACACAGGTGCTGGTGGCACAACACACGTGGTCATCTGGATTCCACGGATTCCCTCTGTGCAGACCTTAAAGAGGAGGAAGAAATCCTTCAACTGATGGCAACAATCACAAAGTTGACTGATCTGGCAAGTTGCAGCCTCAGCAGAGACTGGCCACATCTCTACAAATCTCCCACTTTGATTCCTTCTTTAAAAAAATGTTCAAAAGTATGTGTATTTCTGGAAGGCTATTCAAGAAGCCATCAGGGAATCAAGTTAAATAATGTTTTTATTGTGTTTTCTTCTGTAGTTTTATGAGTGTTTATGTGTGGGCTTGGCTAAGAGATGTGAGGTCAGATAATACACTCAAAGTACTGTAAATGCAAAGCTCTGTACTGAAAACCACAAGTCACTCCAGATTTTTCTCACTGCTTTTAGAGACAATTTACTCACAATCCCACCTGCAGTGTTTTGAGAACTAAGCAAAGACATTGTTCTGTACAGAACCTGAAAAAACAAAATGCTTTTCTCAAATTTTACATTTCAGACCTTGCCCTGACTCCATGCACAGTGAATAAACCTGAAAAACCATATCATAGGTGCCACATTTTGGATTTGGGTTCCCAAGATACTTTAACACAGTAAGGACAAAGCCCATTAATCCAAAGATAACGCAGTGTTACAACAAAACAGAGCTGAGCCGTAATCCTGAAGATTATAGTTTCAGGAGAAAGATTTAATGTCACCTCAGGGTGGTTGCTTTTTTTTTTTTCCTTGGTTCTGTTTTGTTTTCAGGCAAACTTCAAAGTGCCTCATTAGATGCCTTCAGAAGTCATGAAGATGAAATGAATAAGAAGCGATTCAGGCAAATTGTTGACTCTGGAGAAGGGTTTTTAAAAACAACAACACAAAAGCAAAACCCCTAGGGATAGCTGTAATTGCATATCTGAAGAGTATTTCAGTGCTGGTCTGCCAGCCCCACTTAGCTCAGGCACCTTTTCCTCATCCTGAGAAGGGCTGATCCTTTTTGTCCTGGCTTCTCAAACATCAGACTAAATTTTCCTTGACCGTCTAAATTTCCCTTGACTGTGTCATAGCAATTGAGCCTCACAGACTTCCTGTGGGGAATTCTTTATGCTGCAGAGTAGATTTGCTGAGGAGAGAGATATTCAATATCTGTTTTTTTAAAGTGTGTAGCAATCCAGACAACTTGATAGCTGTGGAGGGAAAAGGGTTGTTGTTGTGGTTTTTTTAATTTATATTTGTTACTTTGACGATACTGGGTTAGGGTGAGAGAAAGAAAAGGAACAGGAAAAGAGATTCTCAGTGATGGATGTTTCCCGTATTGTGAGGAGGTAAATCCTTCGGTCACGCTGAGCTGTGAGCACCATCCTTTAGAGCCCGCGCTTTGGTGTGTCAGGTCCAGCCCAGCCCAGCCCAGCCCAGCCCGCCTTGGCGCACCCATTCCTTTGTACCCCGGAGCTCCTCGCAGCGAGGCTCCGCTGCATGACCCTGCTGCTTGGGGCAAGTGTGGGCAGATGCTCGCTGAGTCAGCGGGGAAGGTCTGTCTGACCTGCCAGCCGCCGGCTCCGGAGCACGGAGAAGGGAGGGGTTCCCAGGCCAGGCTCCGTGGGGCACGGCCGTTCGCAGCACCTGAGAGCTGCTCCAGGGACCGTCGGGGTGATGCTGAGCTCCCTGGAGTGCGCATGGGAACACCGAGGCTTGGGTGGGATGTGCTTCATGGCTCTCACTGGCGTTTCCTGACTTGGTGTGTCTCTCCCAAAGGAGTGAGCAGGGAGGGCAGATGAGCTCCTTTCCTTCTCTGGGTCACACCAGCACCCACCTGCACTTCTTCCTGACCACCCTGTTCCTGTGGTGAGAGTCCCTCCCTTTTCTTCTACATCTGCTGCCTTTGAGCCTTTGAAGCATAACAAGCACAAGAAAAGTAGGGAAGCCGAAAAAGCTTTTTTAATTGTGGTTTTCTCTTCCTTTTTTCCCCCTTGGTGAAGTGCCTTTGTCATATGTACGAGGACCATGTGAAACTTAACATTGGCTGAGGACAGAAGTTCTGCACATCACACAAATCCATACAAGCTTTTCTAAACTTCATTTCTTAAGTAGCCAAGTAATTGTACTGCAATCACAATGGTCCGTGAGAATAAAAAAAGTCAAGGTTAGCAGGGAGAAGGTAATACTTTTCTTTTGCTAACAGATACTGTTGCAAAAACCCAGACCCGCTTTCAGGCTCGGACCCCTTGTTAGGTCACTCCCTCCTGGCCGTGATTGTGGGTGAAGCTGGGAGTGCCACTACCAGCGACAGCCAGACGGTGCTGCTCTGGCCCTGGGATTATAGGGGAAAGAGCAGGAGAGAAACCAGTGGAAAACAGGCGCCAGGGAGAGAACGATTTGTTCCAAAACATTTGCTTTGTAACAGGGTCATCTATAAATTCTGGGATTTCCTGTTTGCTGAATGGCAGGCTTTCTCTTTTCAGGTTACAGACTGGAATAATTTTATTACAGCTCACTGTAAGCTTCTTTCCTTTCCAAGCTCAGATATGCAGCCTTTGCAAAGAAATTTCCCAGCTTTCTTGGGGTTTTAAGTTGTATCCTTCAGCGTCGTGCTCTAGAGATGTGCTTTAATTTCCTATGGGCTTTGGAAGTGGTGAGATCATGGTAGTTTTAGGGGAAAAGCATTAGACACATTAATGGGTTCTTTTCATGCTGATGTATGTTTTCTCTGGATACTGGGAAAGCAAAACTTAAATAAAGAAAACTGGGAAAAAATAGTAATTTTAACTACAGGGAGCCTGATCCTGCATCTTATATATCTTGTGAATTCATCAACTTGACTGGGAGTTGTCAGTGTTGAGGAAATTGAGGGTTTGGGCTACAGCTGATCAGGATGTCGCTTGGGTTTGTTAACATTTTCTTTCAGAAAACACCCATTAATGGGTTGTCTTTCTCAAGAATGCAGTTAGGAAACCCTGTCAGGGTAGTCCCTCAGGTCAGACCCTTCTTGCTAAAACATGAGAGACCTTTCCCAGAATATTACCTGATAATGATGTAGCCTCGTGCTGGGAGAATTCACCTGTGCTGCTCAGGTCACAGATCTGAAACAGCCAGTGACGATTTTCCACGTGAGTGCCTTGAGTACCTGACTACCTCAGTCCCTTTCTGTGTCATGGAAAGAGTGGGAAACAATCAAAAAATGGATCCTTTGAGAGCTTATGATAAACGAGGAGAGGAAGAGAAAGGTAATTGCAAGCTTTGTGAGATAAGAGAAGTGTTTTGTGCTGCACCTGGAGATGCTCTTTGGCATCTGCTCCCAGTGCTGAGGTCTTTGGCCAGAGCTTTGTCCATGGCTGTGCACGTGGCTGTGCAAACAGCCAGGGAGAGAGCCCTGTCTGCCTGGGAGCCTTCACTGATTACACTTATAAGAGAGCAGATTAATTTTTTGTAACTGGGGAGCAAATCTGCTCACTCAGCTTGACTTTTTATTAATGGGAGAAAGTTTAGAAGCTCTGAGTGCACGATTTTAAAGATGTCTGTTGTTGAACGTGCTGGGAGCATTTTGTTTTTATGCTGAGTTTAGCAAATGAGATTCTAGTCCTTGACTGACATTATTAGGCACTATTGTAACAATAATGAAAAGAAGATGATTAAAATCTGCCTACTAGTGGCAGGGGTTGATGTTACTATACAGCAATAGAAGGAAGATGGCATTCTGAGCTTCTTGCATTCTCCACTGATGTGAGCACAGCATTATCTGCATCTCTGTTGTAAGTTAAAATGGAATTTTCAGAAGAGATAAACTGGGTAATTGCTGTTTTTATTTTAACTGATGCAAAAGCTAACTTCTTTTCACGTGGAACTGATGCCTTCCATGGAAATTTTGTCTGTGTTAACTTTGGTGAAAGCCTCAGACTATTTTTGGCAGCAATTAAAAGCATTCAAGAGATGCCTGTCACTTCAGCTCACATATTTCCACAGGGTACTTTATTTGTGTTTTATGAAAGAAATAGAAAACACAGCAATATGGCTTCTGCTTAACTTGAACTATCTCGCATCTCATGGCAGCAAGTGACAAGCAATTTTTCTTCATTGGAAGCTTTTCTTCCAGATATCACAGCATGGAGTTGCTGATAGGATTTTCACAAGAAAAATAATAACATCTAGCATTCACTAACACCTGCTGTCCAGTGATCTTAGAGTGCTTCAGAGAAATATTTATTAGGATTCATGACTATGAAATTGGTAACATTTTGTTGAGCTGGGCTTACAAGAAAAGCTGATTTTTGTCTCTCTAATACCCAAAAGTGTCACTAATTCAAAATGTCAGCGTTTTTCAAAGCTTAATTTGAGGGAACTGGGTCCTGATGTTCAGAGCAGATTGGTTCCCACTTTCTTCAGAAGGGGTTAAATGTGAACAAATTGAAGAGTCGGGCCCACAGGTTCCCAAAGTTAAGAACCAGCTGTGAAGATGCTGCTGCAGAAAATGTGTCTAGTAATTGCTCAAAGGGACAACACTATAGTAGTCAGGCTGAGAATAAAACTAAGAGCTATTTTATTTGCAGGATCCTCTTCTCATTCAAATATTTATGAAGCTTGTTGAATACTTCTCTGTGTGGATTCTGTGGGAGGAAGTATGAAATGTATGTGTGGTATCTCTGATAGAATTTAGCTCTCTGTGTGGGTATAATCTAAAAAAACATTAGATCAAGGGTACAACTGTGTTGAGCTCATCTGATGTATGACATACCCAGCTTCTAAAAGTGGCTCTACTGCAACACCTAATACTTGGAGCTTTCACCAAAATTCTTCCCACCACTGCACTCTGAATTTTAAAGTCTAATGGAGTTATCTGCCAGCAGTGCCTAATTAATACAGTGTTGAGCCAGCTGGAATCACAAGAGCAAATGGCTCTCCTGGCACTCCACAGAGTGGCTTCTGAGCAGTCCCAGTGCCCGTGTGCAGTGCCCATCACACTGCACACACACCTCAGCTGCTGGGGCAATTCTTGCCTCAATTAAAAGTCACTCCACAGTCACGTTTGCAGCCAGACACCTCTGTGTTGTTTCCTGTTATGCCCAGCTGAGAAAAGCAGGTGGAAAGGAATACTAGGTAATTTTTAGGAATGCCTCAGCAATGCTGTATTAAAGCATCAGTGTTTGGAACTCTTCAGAGTGCTTGGGCACCGAGGCTGCTGTTCAGGATGAGGGTGCAAATGTGTGGGCTCTGGATGGTAACAGGAGGGGAGTTACCACTGGGAAAGAGGATTTGGGACATGAGTAGAGATGGGCAGCTGATTTCCTCACAGTTCAGGGCTTGTTTGCAACTCTGCAACCTGGGGAGCTTGTCTGGAAGTTAGTTAAGTCAGTTCTGTGGAGGGAAGAGTTGGATGCTAGGATTAATTTTCTACCATCCTTATTCCTTGGTGTTTGTGTTCATGGTGCCACACTACAGTGGCATGGTAGTAAGATTCTTCTTTGCCCCATTTCTGGGCTTTGTGTGACTACAGGACTCCCCAGAGTTCAGCTGTGAAAAGGTGTTTTGTTCCTGCAGGGAGCTGCTGCCGATGACACTCCAGGTGTATTGCATTACCTCTGAATTCCTATGCCCAGACCAGAACAGTTTCCCTAAACACTGCACAAACAGGGAAAAAAACACCCCAACAGTTCCTATATTCAGTTCTTTCTGGTTCATCACATTGATACTAGTCCAGACTATGGGAAGGATAAAAAATCCCAAGAGGAAATGATTCATGTCTGAGCAGGGAAATTCTGTTCAGAATTACAACTGGATGTCAGAGTTTGGAATAAGGTTCCCTGCATGACAAGGCTGTGTGCCAGTTTTTATAAAACATATAATTCATGCAGTATTTCTGTTAATTGTGCTCTCTGCTTAAGATATCCATTAAGCCCATCATATTAATTTAATTGAAAAATTCTCTGGGAATTGTATTAGATATTTTCCCCATTAAATTAATATTACAGTCTTTAAATAGAATTTCTGGGCACCCATTGTTGTTCTCAGAATTATCATGCAAATTGATATCTGCTCTCTGCCTTTTTGGGGTCTGACCACTATATCTTTCTCTTTTTGCCTTCCGTCTGCTCCCTCCTCCTCAGCCTATATTTAATTATCCTCTTCCTTTTGATTTCTGGGGTCATTAACGTGATGCGTTCTGGGGCTTGTCGCAGGACATTCTGTGTTTTTCTGTCAGTTTGGACCTCTCTGAATTAATCTGTTAATTAATTAAGGTATGGGACTGTGAAGTGAAATTCCCCAGGTGCCAGCCTGGCCTTATGGTGAGGGAAAAGGGCAGCTCGTGTCTCAGCGGCGGAGAGAGGGGAAATGAGATTAAGGTTGCTCAGGACTGACCTTTATGGGCCATTTCAAAGCCAAGGAGAGCTCTGGACCCAGGGCTGGGGTGTGGGCTCTGCAGATCGATCACCTGGATCCCAGGGTGCTCCGAGGGTTTAGTGCATCCCCAGCATCTGCCTCGTGTGAACCACGCTGTGGGCACTGCTGCTCTGCTTTTAAGGAAGGAAACTGGGAGCCACTGTCCTTCTATCCCTTCACCCAGCTGATAGATGAGGGGGATGTGCACTTCCTTGGGAATTGCTACCCTATTTGCATGCTAGGGAACCTTGATAAATACTGCCATGCACTGGATGCCTCAGTGCAGGTCACATTCAGGATCAACAAAACCCTTTCAGTTCTTTACCTAAAAAATAACACAATTCCTTTTTTGCTCGTGAGCTCTCACCTTCCCCCACGTTGCCTTTTGCCTTCTCCCAGACTTCTGCTGGAGCTGTTGCTGTGTGGGGTGACACTGTGTGAGCCTGCAGGAAGGGGGTCGGAGCCCTTTAAGAAGTTGGGGCATTATCCAAATAGCTGCTGAATCTGGGAGCTGTGACTTGTCTGTGCTGGAGCGCTGGGAACAGCTTGTGCTCACATGGAGAGGAACAGGTGCCACTGCACAACTGGGGACGGCCGCACACAGGCACAAGGGAACAGCGCCTTGTTCAGCACTGAGGCTGTTCCACAGCCTCCCAGAGCCACGGGCTGCTCTATGGCCTTGTGCTTATGAGCTGTCCCCCTGCCTGACACCTCCCCTGGCCGCCCCTGATCCAACGGTGAGCTCAGGTTTCCCACTGGGCTTCAGGAGAGGAGACAGCCCTGGTCCCTGTGCTGCCACCCAGGCCCAGCCCACAGCGAGCAGCACAGAACTCAGCACAGCCTCTGGCCCAGGAGTGGAAAATGCACGAAGAGGGATTTCCTCTAATCGAGGAGCTGCAGGAGGCTGTTGTTGAGTTAGTGGGTCAACATGTTTATCTTTCTGTTTTCTTCAGAGAAGTGCGAGTCCTTGCCCCCATGGTTATTTTTGCCTAACAGCTGTGCTTCCGGTGAGCAGCTGGGAGAGCTGCCTGACTCAGCACATCTCTAGCCTCAGCACTCCCTGAGTGCACTCGAGCAGGACTACAAGTGCTGAGGGCAAAGCAGGGGCCCCTCCTCTGCCTCCCACAGCCAGTGGAGAGGGATGCTGAGTCACGTGGATAGAGGTGTTTGGGATGACAGGAATCAGTCACTCTGAAGAGTGTCCCCACAGATAGGACAAACATATTCTTTGGTCTTTATTTCAAGACTGTAAATGTGTGGAAGTTGTTACTTTCTGTAGAAGTGCTCAGTGATGTACAAAGAACAATACACAAGGGTGGGGTGCTATAAGGAATGAGAGCCCCTTCCAGGATTTGGTCCTTACCCTACAGAACACACAGAGCCATTTCCATGCTTCGGTCCTGTGACAACATGCAATGTCTCACAAGCATCTTGAGTCACGTTTTCCAGGCTGGTTCATCACACCCTTGGCATGGGGCAGCATTTGGCCCCTCCACATATGGTACTGATTTGTAGGATGGTTGCACACTGCAGAATTTTGGGGGTTTTGAGTGGGTGGATAAGAACTGGTGAGGGAGGAGGAAGGGAAGACACCTTGGTGTGGTGGTTTGAGTATTGGAGTAAAAATAGGAAAATTGTGTTACCTGCTCTGAGCAAGTGAACTCTCTGCCTCTCTCTGTTTTCTACTGTTTGTCTCCATTGTATCTTTTGACTATAATTTTTGATATAAAGATGGTCCCTCTACATGTGATTGTGTAGTGTCTAACAGCTTAAAACAACTTGCAGAGAACTTTTTGGTACTACTATGCTACAAGTATATAACAAAAATAATGTAAAAATTAATCTATTTTGTAAAACACAGAGGAACTTGCATGAACAACAAAATGCCAGTCAGAGTCAGGAGGAATTTAAGTCTGGTGTAATTTAAGTCCATTGTAAAGAAAAAACCCTAAAATTCCAGTTGCAGTGAGGTTGTTGGGGGCAGCAGGAAAGGAACTCTCCCTGTAAGCATGAGAATTTGACTGTTTCACAGGGTTACAGTCTTATCATTCGCCTGTATAGGAGGAAAGGTTCCTTAACTAATATGATTTTCTGGCACCATATAATTTGGAATTGACTCCTGTGGAAGCTCTCAAGTTTATAGTTCAATGGAGAAGAGAAAGAACACTCTTCTTCTCCCCTGAGAGCATAGAGGCCTTCCCTGAGCAATGGAGCTGTGTTTGTCTTTGGGTATTCTGCCTGTGGTAGAGGAGTACTTCCCATTCCAAACAGAGCAGACTGAGTTATGGATCCTGCTCAGAAGGACTGCCATGTGTCCTAGAGCAAGCACTGACTCTGGTGAGGATCTTCCCTTGTGCTGCCTCAGAACCTGGCACAGGAGTCACAGCTGCCCAAGCCAAGCTGTACTCAGCACCAGGCCTGGGCAGTGCTGTATCCTCATTAGAACACACCTTGTTTTACAGAGTCCATCTGGGGATCTTGCTCCACCAGCCCCTGCACACAGGCCATGCTGTTTTCTGCTCACAGCAGGTCAGGTAGTAGTGATGACACTGCCCTCCCTCAGAAAGTGTCAGCACAACTTCACACCCCCCACACGAGGCATCCAGGGAGGCCTTCCTTCTTCCAGGCTGCCTGGCTGGTACAATAAGGATTTCATAGCAACAGGAGCTGCTATTTGTTTACTTCTTCTCAAAATTGTAGCTAAGGCATCTTTCTGAAGACAGGACTAGGGAAAAAAAAAAGAAAGAAAAGAGAAAGAAACAAGTTTGAGACTTCAATATGACTCACTTCAGCCAGCTTCAGAATTTGCCTACATGAACAGCAGTGACTCCTTACACACTTGATTGCTCCATTTCCTCCCTGCCCCCTCAGCAGACTTTTTTATGCCAACTCATACAGAACTCGCAGCAGCACAGGAAACCTTCTGCTATGTAAGGGCTTGAGCCCTTTCACATGCTCTTGTGTCATTTGTGAAATTAGATGCACATGTAGCCTCAGTACTGACTGTGCTGATCCTCTGCTGAAAAACAGGTTCTTTAAAAGCAAAACCCCCTCAGTCCATCCGTAAGGGTGAGTGTGCTTGTGTGTGTATATATATGTGTATGCAGAGAGAGCGAGAGCACTTTGTCATGATTTGGGTTGACTCAGCGGGATTTGCAACCAATATTAGTTCTCACAGGGCTGCTGAGACAGAGGTTTTAACGTATGAATAAATAACCAACACGAACTGCTCCACACAGACTTGCCAAACCCTGTCCCACGGACATAGGAATGGTGTCATTACGAAGGAGGGTTTCAGAGTCTTCCCACTTCATCTCTCCAGTTCTCTGGTGTCACAGCAGCTCCATCTCGTACCTCTGTTCACACAGGGGACACAGCCCTCCTCTGAAAGCGAAACACTGTCCTTTACCCTTTGTTTTGTGAGGGAGAATAAAGGGCCTCTTCTCTGCCCTCATGTGCACACAGGGCTGACAAAACACTCGTAGGTGGCTCGTAAGATCCTAAAATGTCTTATCAGTACTACACCGTTTCACTGCCTGCCCTCCACCTTGATAAGATAACTACTGTGAACAACAGCCATCCCTCCTCAAGGTCAGTCCTGTTTACTGAAGGAGTGGAAACCTGTTATTTAATCTAGGTTTTTCTCTTATGTGTAATAAATATCATGGCTTTTCTGCAGGTTATGCTAATGTTTTTGTTCTCACAGACCTTTAGATTAACCATTTAGATGTTGAATGCTTTAAAATAATTTTACTAAGTGAAGTGGTTAATCTGGCTATATTGAATATGTTCAACCACCTCCACAACTGAGACTGGCATTGAGAAAATCAGTCTGGTAAGTTTACTCACCATCCTCCACCTGAGTCTTCCAGGAATGACTCGTTTTGTGGGTGCTTTAGAGCACAGGCAGTGTAGGTACAAATCCCAAACCAGTCTGGCTGGGTTGTGCAGAAAGAGGTGGAGGGAAGCAGCTGAGTGGTGTGTGAGAAAACAGCAAGCCAAGTCAACAGCATGGTTTGATGGGACTATTCTTGTTCCTTCTATCCAGTTAACAGGAAGGTGTTAGAAATTTGGCTCCTAGTGAGGAAAGATGTCTTCCTTTCCCTGTCTTTCTCCCCTGTTCAGGGAGAAGAAACTTCCTTCACATCTTATGTATCCTTCCTCTTCTTCCTGAAGTTCTGGCTACTTCAGATCAAGTCCAGTATTCCACCTGAGTCCCAGAATGGGCTGCTCAGTCCACACTCTACATGCTCTTTTCTGTAGGATCTTATCTTCCACATCCAATCCACCTGGAGGGAAGAGCTCCTCAGTCAGTAAAATGCCCTTAACCCTCTCTCAGCACGTTTAGCACTCACTGCTGCGCATCATTTTAGCCAAGCGCTCAGGAGCCCTTTTTCCTTTCCCCCTTGTATCATTTTTCCACAATTCTTTGCCTCTCATTAAATCACTGGCTGTGCTGGGATTATTTAACTGCAGAAGCAGCACTTCCTAAACAACCCTGCCTGTGAGTGCAGGAGCTCACCAGCCCTTTAGTACAAGTCACCCCTGAAAGAAACAAGGTGGGGAGGGTACAAGGATTCCCACCAGTGGGAACAAAGGCAGGTGCCAGGTGCTGGGGCTGTCCCCGCTGTGTGATCCACCTTCCCTTGAGCCTGTGGCTTTAACAACATCTTGTCCTCTGAAAGCCTGAGCCTGCACAGCACAATAAATAATGCCTTGGAGCAATGTGACCCGTGGCAAGCAGTAAGTGATGACATTGTCAGACACACACAACTGTTGAAACAACCAGGCTGTAATCATCGTGCTGTACCCAAGGAAAGACATTTGGCAAATGAGATTCCATTTTCACATTGGTCTGTGCCGAGCATGTAAATTTCCAGCGGGACAAGCGGCATTAGGGATGTGTAATTGATTGTCTGAATTATAATAAACAAGCTGTGACAGGTGATCATCCATCATATTCCTGCTGCATGTTCCAGCACCACAGTGAGACATGGGGAGAGAGGGAGAGAGCTGGAACACGAGCAAGGGAAATGGGAAGCCGGGTTCACACAGAAATACAAAAGGAATAGAATAGAAAAAAGGGCCACAGTGGAAGTGAGAAGGGATTGCTACTGGGAGGAAACGTGTGCCCTGAGTCCTGAGGGATGTGCAGGCCTGTGGTGTGCTGTTTCAAAATCCAAGTGATCGGAATGACGGTTCTCTCCTGAGGGGGACAGCAGTCTAGAGCAGCTCAGGTCTTTTGTTTCTCAGACCAGCCTTTCCAGGGAGAAAATGATTGCTCTTGGACAGGAGGGTTGAATAAAAAGACAAGTTGGAAAAAAAAATTAGGGAAATGGTGTCTCTAGCTGGAAGGACAGAGGTATTCTCCGGAATATTTCAAAGCATATCTCATGGGAAGCCCCGTGCTCTAATTTCCACCCTCTGTACTCAAGCTGATTAAGCAGCTATGGGAATAATTTGCCATTTGAATATGCCCAGTTTTCTTTGTGTTACTTGTTGTCTTTGCAGTATGAATGATCACAATTTTTTTCCAAGTTTGGGAAATTTTGTATCTCTCAGACTTGCTTATGGACAGTTTTATGACATTATGACAATCACCCAGACTGTAATTGCCACAGTATTGTTTGTATTTGCTGCTAGATCAAATTGCTCAGACAATTCCCCTACAGGCCTTTGCCCATATACATTCGAAATTCATTCTCTGCAAACACGATAGTCACCAGAATTTGTGATGTAAAATCTTCTGTAAAATGGATGTGAACTGGTGCAAAGTCAACTAGATGGGGTAGAAGAATGAAGTAAGCATGGTGAAAATTCTTAAAATTATTATAAAAATCTTTAAAGATGTATTTATTTGATCAAATGCTGCTTGAAACAGATTTATTGATCTGCCTGAGACTTCAGGATTAAGCTTTGTTCTAAAGGGTAAAAATAATTCCATCCGTTTTGTGTAACAACTGACTGTGGACATATCCCCTACTGAGACTGCTCTGCCCAGATGTCAAATTTCAGCCCTGTCTGACCAAAATCCTGCAGTCGGTGAAGCAGTGGCCATTTGTTCCTTGAATTCTTTTGCAGGAATTTCATTGAGGCATCCAAGTTTTCTGTGAGAACAGAAGTGGTGGAGGGGAAGGCACAGCGCAAACCACTGCTTTCTGAAACTGGGAACAAACCCTTTCCCAAGAAGCAGAAATGAGGGTGGGAATGGAAAAGATTTGTAGCAAAGCAAGATACATTCTGGGCAGAGGCTCCCTGGATCCAAGGCAGAATATTTACCTTCTCACCATTTTCTTTTCTGATGGTTGTTCTGTGACTCAAGGAAAACATGGGAAGGGATGCAGTTGGAGAAGTGAGGAATCTCAGTGGAGGCTTTATCTCTGAAGGGAAATGGGAGATGGCTCGGACTGGGGAGCTGCAGGGCTGTGCTGCCTGGCTTTGACTGTAAGTAACTGCTGCTGGCACAGTGGGGGTTTATTTTGGCCCAGACCTGCCCTGGGAACAGCGGAGAAACTAAGGCTCTTGGAATTCTCCCCCTTTACGATTCACTCAGCAACTTGGCTTCAAAAGAGTATTAAAAAAAAAAAAAAAGGCAGGAAATGTATCCAAATATTGAAGCCAAGGTTTGTATGTGAAACTGTGAGGAGGAGATTAAAGACCCAACAACGCTGGGCTGCCTGAGTAGGCAATTTAAAGGGGACTGGAAGGAAGGGCTTGTGCAGATGGAGGGGGAAGAACTATTCTGAAGTGCTTCTTCAGCCCTGAGTGAAATCTGGTTGTGACCCCTGGGCAGAGAGTAACCTCCTTCCCAGCAACCACACCGAATTCCCATCATCTGTGGCAGGGACCTGGAAGGACTGAGGGGCTGTAGGGAAGGAGGCAGCCCAGGCTTTCTGTGTTTGTGTGTTTCCATCATGCCGGTTTTTGTTGTTTCCATCAGTGCTGCTGCTCTTCACCCAGGGCTGCCCCCTTCCCTTCCCTTCCCTTCCCTTCCCTTCCCTTCCCTTCCCGACTGTGGTGTCCTTGGGCTTAATGTTCATCTCCCATGTAGGAGGTGAACCACAGAGCACTGAGCCAGCAAGGAATCTGGCAATGGCATGAACAAAGCACACTGTAGGATCAAAGTCACCTGCTCATAATGATTAAAACTTGTTCAGGTGAAAACATCAGAATCAGGATGTTTTTTTCATTTTTTCTTTCTTTTAATTGCTGCAAAGCTGTTTAGTCAGTTCACAGGGGATGCAGTTTAGTCCATATGAAAGGAATGTAAAATATAGTTTTCAGTATCGGTATTATTTGTTACGTTATGTATTTTTAGCCTAGAGGATGAATTATATATCCTAAATACCTGTTTCAGCACATAACCCACTAATTCACAAACAGGTGGCAAATGCTGGAACCTTCAGGTTATGTACAAACTGAACTGATTTTATTCCTGTCTTAATGGTTTGTGAAAGGGCAACATAATAGCTTCCATCGAGGAACATTACTAGAAACAGTATTATTTAAAATTCCAGACTTTGTTGCAAATGTGATCCTTCTCTTTTTTTTTTTCTTTCCTTTGTCCCAGCCAGGTCATCTGTTAAGTTGGACATGACAGTATTTTTCTCCTTTTTTCTATAAATGTAAACAGAACTTAGCAGAGAGAAGAAATTCTCTGCAGCCTTAAGATACCCAATTTTTCATTTGACCTTTATAAAAAGTCAATTTGTGCTTTGTTTCTTTAACGTGAAATCTAAAATGCCCTCCAGCCCCTTCCTCACAGAATTCATTTTTGACCATAAGTAAAGTAATTCTGCCTTTGCTCTTTTCAGGCACTGCTGAAGCTCAGGAGGCAGGGGAGTAGTTTCTGTTCTTTGTTTCTGCTGGAGGGTTCAGGTTGCAGAGCTCTGGTGTCGCCCCCATAAGTTCCTCACTTTGCAGTTAACTGTGCTGTGCAGAACACCAACGTGAGCTCCATTTGAGGAGGGATAACTGTGGATTGAACGGGGATGAAACCCTGCAGTGCTTCTGCTCCTGACAAGAACAAGTCAGGCCAGTTCCTAAGTTCCTTAGGCCAGAAGTGGCTGCTCACTGAGGGTGACTCACACTTTGGAGATTCCCCACCACAGCACAACGAGGCTGCATTTCTGGAACAGGGAAACACCTCTGTTTGCAGCTGGTGGGTCACAGTTCTGCAGAACTCCTTTATTCCATGCAGTGCCTTTGATAGGAGTGAGTACAAAGTGTCCTCTGGAATAATTTGCTTATGTTCCACAAAGCATCACCTGGGGGTTTTCTCGCAGTAGTTTGGATTCTGCCTCTAGAGGTTCAGTGGGAGATTCACACCCTGTGATTTTTTTGTGCCTTTAAACACTCTGAGTCAAACTCATTGCCTTCTTGACAGTCCACCCTTGACTTCCAGAGTGATGTGGTATGGACAAGCCGTTCCCAAGAGCTCTGCTGTGCCTCGCCAGGTGAGCTCTCCTGCACCTGGGAGCACTTCCCAGCTGGGACCCAGGCCTGAAGGGACACGTCCCTTGACCATGTTCCTGGTACCACACCCACAGTGCATAGTTTTGGACACAGGCACGCATGCCTTATCATGCCAGCTGTGGTCAAGTATCCACATGAAACCCAGGTTTCCAAAGAAGATGCTGCAGTCTGAAGTTTTGGTGAAGAATCACAGTTTCCTGTATAAGCAGGAATGTAAGTATAAGCATCTGGTTTATTTCTGGGTTAAATTTAAATATCAATACATTAGAAGGATGTGGCACTGGGTTGAAAACCTCGTGATGGTGTGGTTGATCAAACCAGTCACATTTCTTTTCTGGCTGAACCAAGGTTTGTGATTTACAGGCTGCTTTGATGCCTTAGAAAGGCTGGGAGGTTACCAGAGCTGCATGAATTGAACATTATCTTCTAGAGATTTCTTTCAAATAACCCTGATAAATCGAGGATTACATTTTTGGAAATTCAAACACTGTGTAGTATCCCCCTAATTGCTCAATGTTCTAAAAATAAAGTTAATACAAAAAAATCAGCCCTACAGAACCAATTTAGTGTCTCCTCTTTTCAAACTTTCTAATCTGTGATAATAAAAGTTCTTCTTGTAGGGTATTTTATGTATTCTGTGACAGTGTGAAGCATCTAAATGACGACCTCAAAATGCTTATGAGCACAGATTTGTTAAGTTTTCCAACACTCAGTGGAAGAAAGTGAATGTTATTGCACTAGAAGAGTTGGAAGGAGAAAAAAATTTAGGCCTCTGGATCTGTGAATCCTTTCACTTTAACCACAAGATCTTCCTTTTGCATCTGTGGCTCAAAAAAAGTTATTTTTCTTCATTGTAATGAGATGTAGTAATTAGAATATGGAAACAATCTGTGGCCTCTGAAGCTGTGTAGAAATGCCACTACTGCATCTTAGAGTCACTTGGGGCTTTGTGGTTAACTGGAGATAGAATTTGAGCTGTCCTGTTCCTAAAGCAAAGGCTCTTCCCTGATGGGCTGGAAAAGGAAATCTGCTCTGGCACTTTACTGTAAAGGAACTGTGATGTTCACACGTGATAAGCTTTGGTTGTGACCACTGCAAACAATATTATGTCATCTGTGTGTCCATGGGAAGGAGAGAGCAGCAGGAGTTCCTGGGCAGTGTTCAGTAGCTCTTGATGTCTGATTTACCCATCAGCCAATTCATTTACTGCAGCTTTGTGTGTGCAGTGATATGGCTCAGTGTTGTATAATTCATCTCCCTCTGCAAGAAACTCTCTGTCCTGGTTTACAATGAGACCTTGGAAGTGTCTGAGTGTTGCTCAAGGAGATTCCTTTTTCCCTCTTTCTGCTTCCATTCCTGGTTTTTCCTATCCTCTTGACCTTCCTGATTGCTTTTTGAGCCTTTGGAACTCCCCAAGGCAGGGAAAACTGTACTGACCAACTCTTCTGTCAGTCTCTTCATCCCAGCATCACCCACCTACATTGCCAGGGAATAATAATACACAGAACTGTTTGAAAGCATCTTCAATGACATGCTTGCCAAAGTGCTTTTGTGTCTGATCATCAGGATGCCATTTAACCACCTGGAAAGCACTGGTCTGGAGTTCATCAGAAACTGGTTGGCTCTGTGTTGCTGGTGGTCATAGGGGGTGTAGACCAGGAGGATGTTACAGAGCAATGGGATGGTTTGCGTTGGAAAGAACCTTAAAGATTATCTGGTTCCCACAGGCAGGGACACCTTCCATTATCCCAGGTTGCTCCAAGCCCCATCCCACCTGGCCTTGGGCGCTTCCAGCGATCCAGGGCCAGCCACAGCTTCTCTGGACAAAAGATTACACAATTATACTTAATGATTCTAAAACCAGTCAGTACTGGAAGGCTGCCTTTGCTCCCAGATCTGCAGAGAAGAGCGAGTTACCTGCGTTTGTTGGGCTGGCCTTGTCCATACAGAAGCTTCTACTGACTGACCAGAGGTGCACTCCCAGTGCTGCAGCCATTCCAGAGGATCTCACATATGGATGTGCTTATTGCCGTGTACAAACATTGCCCGGGGAGTAATATTATTACAGCAGTAAGTCTATGTCATACTTATCCTTGAGGATATGAGGTCTTTAAGTGCTGAGAGCTTTAAGGAAGGAACAGTGGTACCCAGTGAAGGGAAATAAGAAAGAAAAATTCTGTTGCTCCAAGGAATCCTGTATCTGAACTTGCCTAAGCTAAGGAGTCACTGGAGTATTATCCCCTCATCTTAACACAACCATACACGTGTGTCGTCGTGACTATGTCTTCTTTATTCCTCCTCCAAAATTATATTTTTGGGGTGGTATTTGAGGATTTTCTTCATTCATCTGGAGTGTGAGCAGTCCAGCAGCAGGGTCAGAACAGGGGGTACTGCTGCAAGCAAGACACAAAGGAGGAACTTGCACCCCCCAAGTCTGTTAAGCTCACTGTGTGTGTGTCAGGAACACACAAACATGCTGTTTTTACTCAGGATTTCCCTAAAGTAAATACAGTTTCCTACCTTCTTTTGAACTCACATGAACTCTCACATGATTTCCAGAGGCTGCAGCCACACTTAAACTCCAATTTTATTGTTCACATGTGGGAAAAGCAGCAGCCCTGCATGTCTCCATCATTATGTGAGCAGGAAGTTTGGGTTAGCTGGAACCATGGCTGAAAGGAAGGGATTTGGGATTGCTGTGTGTCTCCTTTCTCAGGAATTATGCCTTTCCCTGGACTTGTCAGCAGTGGATCCGGGGGGTTACAGCATCCAGATGCAGTCCCTGATGATTAAAGCAATAGACCTTTCATCTTAACATTAGTACAAGGACTATTATTCACCTTGCACTTTGGGCCTGTGTAACCAGAGGAAGGGAAATCAGTGGAAACCAGGCCACAGCAGTTTTTTCCATTCTGTATTTTAAATAACAACTGTCTTTCCAACTGTTCCTGGAGTCTGGAATAGGATAAATCCCTGGAGAGAAGGGTTACATACAGAACACGAGTGATGTGGCCAGGGTTGAGTGAAAAATATGATTTATTGTCTCTTTTTACAGTTTATCTTGCTACCATTTTATATACACACTTTATAAAATACCATCATATCTATTGCCAGCCCTTGTCTCTATGTGTTAGTCAGTCCTCAACAAGGACCTGCTACAATTCTTAGAACAGCCAGACATATTCCTGCTCCAATGAGTTCATCATTTCTAACTTCAAAATAAGTTTTAATTACTTCTTACACCTCTATTGTGGCTTTTTGGTCACTTTAGTCTGATTCTGTTCTTCCTTCATGGATAGATTCCAGACAGTAAAGGCAGAGAAGCTCAGGGAAGGCTGGATATTGTTTCTGTTTGACAGCCTGAAATGTTTCTACTGGTGTAATACCGGCATGATTAAGTTCTCCATGTAGAAACCTTCAAGGCACAACTCGTTAGAAGAAGGAAGACAAAGAATATTACAAATGAACACGACCCATCAGCAGGTGTTATGTCGGCAAACCCCCTTCCAGCTGAGGTCATTGCACAAAGCCCCTGCTTCCTCCTGCTCCAACACGGATCAGCCTTTCCTCAACAGAGCTCTTTGGGTGAGAAGTGCTCATGTCAGCATCAGTGCTCAATGTCTCTGCAAACAGCCTCAGTGTCGATGGACAGCAGTTCAAGTGTTGCTCAAACTGACAGATTTCCAGGATTTTCATTGCAGAGTCTCCTCCAAATCTGGAGCACGTCCTGTCTCCAGTTGTTTGTAAGAGTGTGTGTAAGGTTGGTATGCACTTGCAGGAAAGCCCAGGCACAGGAAACCATGAAGGACAAGGCAGACCCTCTGCCCGTGGAGGGCAGACAATTTCATTTTCTGTTATTGGACTACTCTGACACAGTTTTCAAAACAACAGCTTTCTGCTTGTAAAACTGTAATCCTCACCAGGAACAGATGAGAAGAGGAGACTCACTGCACCCTCTTGAAGCTTTTTCTTTTCGGAGGAGTCATAGAAAACTGAGATTATTAGTGTGGAAGAAAAATATTTCTCTTTTGTCCCTCTCTTTTCCATAAGAGGAGACATGAACCCATTCACATTCCTCTATATCTAACAATGGTGGGGTTTCATAGTCTTCATAAAACATTCCAAGTTTCTTAGCTAAAGAAGATTAGAACATACCTACAAAGCTTCATTATAATTGGAGACTCTTCATTAAGAGGTTATTGGATATTAATTGTCTATTGATATGACAAATATTTCATAAACGTGTTCTTTCCTGCCTGAAGTCAGATCACTGGTGCATTTGCCAGTGAGACACCACTAGTAGAGTTACAGCCTGTGGGCAGATGCTACAGAGAATCTTCTGGTGTTGTGTTACAGGGGAGAAATGTAATTTGAGGGCATTTATGTCCAAGAACTGTCATTTTTGATCAGGCAGGGTACAGAGGGACAACATGGTGGCAGGTTGCACAGTGCCATGGAGGTGATAGTGAGCTGGAGGTGCTCTCCCAGTACAAACTGGGGGACCAGTCCAAGTAACCAGAGATGGCAACAGGCCAGGTCATGGCAGATTGATTTGTCTGAATGTGGGAGAATCCTTAGAGGAAAAGGAGCTTAAAGAAAGCTGTTGGTAATAAGCAGAATTGGGTTTTAATGGGGTTCACAGAGACAGAACAGAAATAAAATCTGTGTTTGCATAAGATGGAAGGAGAAGCGGAAAGCGCAGAGCAGCAGTGACTGTCTTGAGCTGAAAGGCTCAGCAAGCAGTGCTTAGGCAGCCAGGCTCCATTAAGATCCTATCCATAATGCATGAGGTTTGGAAACCCAGGGGACTGCCCAACAAAAAGGGAAGAATCCTCCCAACTCCCCTTCCGAAAGCGCAGGGCTGGCTGTCCCAGAAGGGGCCCGTCAGGAGAGCACTTTGAGTAAGTAATGGCTCACTTTGGCGGAGGTGATGGAGCGCTAATGCACTGCCCCGAGAGCGCCAGCCCTCCCCGCGCTCCTGCTCGCCTTCAAGGATCACTGCGGGCCAACAACCCTGCCCTTATTTCATCAGCATTACTCTTAGTTTTGTTTTATTTTGGGCAGATTGCGGGATGTAATTCCTGCCTTCAATTTTCTGTCAGACTGGCAATACCAGTGTCCTCCTGATAACTTAGTTCAACCTTAAACCTTTAAATGTTAGCCCTTTATTTCTCTGGTGTGATTCTAAAAAGATTAGGTGTCTAGTTCAACAATTCTGGAGTTTGGAAGAATTCACATGAAGATTGTTGGTTCACATGACTTAAGTACTAGAACAGAGTGGCCAGGCTGGAAATGGGCATTTGGACTTCTCCTGAGACACTGATTTGGTCCTCACACATTTTCCTGTCTTTTCTGCTGAAGTTGTGTGCCAGGCCTGCTATCAGTCACTGCAGTCCTGTTCCTCATTTCTCATTTGTGTGGTATTTTTGAGTCTTCAGCATAAACACAGTATTGAAAAAGCAGAATTATTAATTGAAATTATTTCCTCATTAGTTATTTCTGCTGGAACAAAGATACAACATGCACTGATTGGAATGACTGAATAAAATGGCCCTTGGAACTGAGGAGATATTTCCCAGCTGCCCATGTTTTATTTCCCTGTGTACAGTAACACAGACCTGAGCTGACCTTCAGGGTCTTCACAAGGACTGTGGTGTCTGACCTTTTTCATCCTAGAGACAAAGGAGGATCTGTCAGTTCACACATGTCCAATAAACTTGCAGCAAACTACAGAATTTTGGAGAATATAAAGCCTCCATCCCAGACACCACAAAGTCTTCAGCTACCTTACACCTTGGCACGAGCTGGGGGAACAGCTGGAACAGCAGGGAGGGAAGCTGCAGTACCAGAAACAGCTTTGGCTGCACTGAAATCAAAGTCAGCAAAGTATGATGGTAAATTTGCTTCTCAGGCCTGAGAGGTGCCAATTCCTTCTTCTTTCCCAGTAAGGCCTCCTGCCTGGGATTCATTTTGACAAGTACGATTTGGGGAGGCCTTCATGGTCTGGAACTGGTGGAGTGTGTCTGGAGTGCAACAAGGAGAAGATACCTGACTGTTCAGATTTATAGCTCAGTAGCTTGAGGGAGACGGCAAATGCCGTTGGTCCTTTTTCTGAAACAAAAGCAGAAACAGAATTCTTTACCCAACTATAAAAGGGACCTGATATCAGTCTTAGAGTATATAAAAGGCTGATGTAAAGAGAGAAGTGATCCATTTTTCTTTATGGTGGATAAACTAAGAGAAAAGACTCTACACTTAGGTGAGGAGCCTCAGACAAGAGTTTAGAAAACCTTTTCAAATGATAATGGTAATAAAGTACTGAAATGGATTTCTTAGGGAAGCTGAAAGACATTTTAGAATAATTTGTATAAGGACAAATGGATCTTGCTGCAGAGCAGGGAGAAGGACTAGATTGCAAGGCTCTTCCAGGCTATGATTCCATAATTTTATAGTTTTGTTTTAATTTGGGCAAAGTCCTGGGCTTGTGCTGCAGAATTTGTTTTGCCCCAGTTCTATCCATCTGTCATAGACAGAGTGGGAGAAGGCAGGAAAGTTTATTCTTGTGCATCTTTCTTGTTCTTGTGCATCTCTCCATCTAGACACAAACAGAGGGTTCTTGCCCCAGCTGGGAATCCAAAGCCCGACTCAGTGAGTTTGAGATGGCTGAGAAGTTTGAAAAGGGCTGTTTCTAAACTGTGCAGTTACACACTTGGCCTGTTCCCACACTGGCACACGATCCACATGGATCCTGTGAGGTAAATGCTGAGCAAGTCTTGCTCAGCCTTTGTGCCAGCACTTGGGAGTTTGGCAGCACTGGCAGCAGCCTCCAGTGAGGCACTGTCCTTCCAGATGTGTTCCAGGGCCAGCAAGTGCCAGGTGGTTCCAGCTGCACACTACACACCACTTATCAAGAGACATCAAGACATAATTGTGCTTCCTTTTAGGACAAATTGATTAATTATTGCACAGGTGTCAGTGACCCTAGGTAGGGTCTGATGAATATATGATCTGTATGGGTTTGTGTTTGGCCTGTAAGTGTTATACTCCTACCTATTTACACACCTGAAGGCAACTTCATTTAGTGTATTAGTGGAAAAGCTCCGTTTTTGGGAGTTGTAGTTGTATCTCTGTTTGTCTCAGCTGTGCTGTGTACTTCAGCAGGGATTGTGTTACTTCCACCTCACGAGAGCAGGAAGTCACCTTGTAGGAGCAGCTGCTGCAGGCAGTGGGCACTGACCTGCCTAGTGATGGTAATATTAATATTTAGTTATCCTAAACCATACTCTCACTGCATGCAGAACTCTTTCATAAAGACACTCCCAGCAAGGATCAGCAGTAGGGACCATGTTCAGAAGGATCCCAGGGGTATGGAGAAGTTCCTGGACATGGATGTTTCAGATTGACATGGAGACACCTGTATACTAGTTATGTTTGTTTCCTTCAAGTCCAAAATATTTCAAGACTTTCCCAGAAAAGTGTCAGAAATCCTGAGGAAAACTTCTGATGGGATCTGTTATAAGGAGTTGAAAAAAAGATCCATTTTTAAAGACAGAGTCTAAAATACTTTATTTTCATTGTGTATCTCTGCAGTTTTCAGCAATGCTTCATGCCATCCTTCAGAGCAGGTCTGTGCCAGGCCTGGATTTTGCTGTGCCCTGAGCATGGTGCAGGTCTGTTTGTTATTCCCATGACCTTTGTCTCTGAACATCTCTTCGTGGCACTCAGGTTCTGCAGCTCCTGGGAGCTTTTCCTTTCTCACTGCTCCCAGAACTGGGGGTGGCTGCTCTTCCAGTGGGACTGAACTGTTTCTACCTTTCCCATCTCTGCATCCTGCCATTGGGAAACAGACCACCTAGGAGGAACAGCTGGGAGTGCTAAGTGATGAGAAGGTGCTAATTGATTTTATTTCTGTTTGAGCTTTCTCTTCCCTCTTTTATCCACCAGGTTTTCTGTACATTTTGCCACAGATACTGAGAGAATATTGTAGCAGCTTTCTGCTCAGATCTCTTGGTCCGAAGTCTTTTGTTTCAGTGTTGAGATACTGATCTGACATACTCAGAAGTGAGTTGTTGGTCTCTTCAGAGTGTTAGGAGGGTCCTGACAGAAGGTGAAATGGCAGCTTGGTGCCTCTTGCACAGTCCTGTCAGAGAATTCCCATGCGGGGAGGAGGAACTGGGGGGAATCCTCCTCCTCAGACTGGGAGGAGTTGGTCTCGCTGTTGGAGAAAGCAGTTCTGTGGAGGATCGTGAAGAACAGCTGAAATAAACCCAGACTCTTGGAAAAGAGATTCTGGATGAGTACAGGATCCTTTCATCACTCCAGACATGATTTTGCAGCAAACCCAGCGTTCAGCTTGTTTTGAAAGCAGAGATACTTGTCAGCAATTATTGCTGAGCTAGGGAGAGCACGGTTAAGATAGATAAACTTGTCAGCTGTGTCAACTGTGCTGATGGAAGAGCAGAAGGGCCAGCTGGAAGGCTGAAAAAGACCTTTGTGTTTGAGATGCAGATAGTGAGGTGGTTCTTGCATAATGCTGCAAAATGGTTGAGAGTATCCTTGGTTCTTATGCACTAATTCCACAATTATTACAGAAAAGGGCCATGAGTGATGGGCTAAGAGGGTTGTGTTATCACCAGGAATCATGTTTGCTGTTGGCAACATATTTTTGTAGGCATGCAGGACTGAATCTTTCAATTTAGGCTCCCCTTGCTATCCAGGGGATTAGTTGGGCTCCTCCTTCTACACACTATTGGTTTGCTCATCACCCGTATTTCATATTTATCTCTCTAAAACTATGACTTGCTGATTTTCTCCAGAAGTTGTTCATAGTTGTGACTCATAGCTACACCAAATGTACTTTTTTAGGAAAATCCGATGGTGTAGGATTCTAGGACATCTAATTTGAGACTGGCAGTTGAGATGTTTCCTGTTGGGCTGCCAGGCTTGGGCTGTCTCCATGGCTGATGGGACCCCCTGAGGGGTCTCTTGGAAGAAAGACTGAATGGTCCTAGCAGGAATTTCCTTTAAATGCTACTATTGTTTATATATAAATTGATAATAAACACATTTTGGTTCTGCAGGACCTAACCAAAACAGTCTCTTTGCTCCAGTGCCTGGGAACCAGCAGAGGGAGTGTGAGTTAACACTGAACATCCTTGGGCAATGAGGGATGGAGACACCCAGGGAAAATCCTGGGGCACAAAACCACTGCACGTCGTATTCCTTTCAGGTCCCATTAGGAAGGAAGGCTAAATAATCAGCTCACAAAACTGAAAAATATGGTGGTAGTACTAACAAAACCCATTTTAACTCCGTGCTTCTAAGTGGATATTAGCAACAATAACATTAAACAAAATTAAGCCATAAAAAAGTACTCAGGAGTGTCGTATTCCGAGAGAGCACTAGAACCTGATGAGACTTGGGATGTGCTCTCTCCATTACAGATGCTCCCAGGAAGGAGGTGAAAATCTGTGCTTTGCCCTTGGCATGTTCAGACTGTTGTGTTTGTTTCTATATTGCTCTTTCTCTCCCCCTCTCTATAACTTCTGGGTTTCGAGCACTGTTTTGCTCAGTCACAGCGAAAGATGTTTAATGCATCTTCATTAATATACATGAAATGCTGTTCCTGTTTTGTGCTGAGGAGGTAACTGGGGCTTTTCCATCTCAGGTCTGAGCTGTGTGTGTGAAAGTGGGAGAGACATAGAGCAAGGGAAGGGGAAGTGTGAGAGAGAGTTGATTTGTGTCCGTGTGTAGGTAGTTTAAAAAAACCAACCCTTTGTGCTCTTGCAGACTATATGTTACATATCCAGGAGACACTCAAAGCAGAGACTCGTCTCAAGCAGGGTGAGAAGGGGAGCTTTTTTCCAAATTGTTAAATTTTCAGCCTTGTCAGCCAGCTTTTAATCAATTTGGTGTGTGTCATGTTGGAATGTGTGTCATGTTCTGGCTTCTTCATCAGAATTTCCTATCACAGAAAATCAAACATCTTCTACAGAATTGAAACTCTATGGCCCTTTTTTCCTCCTCTGTTTGCATGACAGATCACACTGGTATAGAAATCAGAGAGTGAGGGTCCTGTGATCCAGTATATCAGGAATGGTAGCAAAGGAGTAACAAAAATAACAGGACATACACTTGGATTATTAATCAATCGTGAAAGTAATTACAGCTCATCAACTGCTTGGCATTGTCTAGGCCATTTCTGATGCTAATAAAGGGAAAGATTTTTGCTATCAAAATAAATCCAGGTGTTTTCACTGCTCAGAAGAGAAAGATTCACCATCAGGTCACTTTGAAATTACAGTGGTGTGATAAGGATAAACTATCTGATGAAAATAAAACATCTTTTTCTGTGGTACAGAGTCAGGAACATTAACTTTTCCTTGGAAAGGTTGTTCCTTGCTCCAGTCAGATCCTGTCCAGGGATTTTCTCCCTGAAAATGTATGCATTTATCTGTGTGTAAGTTCTAGCCTAAGAAAAGATTTTTACAAAGCAAGAGAAATCAGCATCAACTCAAAGCATGAAATATCTGGAGGTTTGACTCATGAAGGCAAATCAGAAGAGTTTTTTTATTTTTTAACTTGGTAGATAAATGTAAGAGAGAAATGGTCTGATAATGTAAAATGTTTCATAAAGTCACAAACGCTGTGAGGTTGCAAAAGAAAACCCAGAACGTGCAACATAAAACCCTGAGGAAAAAACTCTGGAGAAAAACCATTAAAGATGATACAAAGGAGTGTAATTTCTTGAGGTAAAAAGAGATGATGAAATTTGTTCTTGACTGAGTCAGCGCACAGAGGAGCACATTTCTAAGAAATATGATAGAAGTGCAGCCACTGACTAAGACTGAGTATCATTCCTAGAGTACTTTAATTGCTGCACTGCTCAGGATTAGGGACTAGAGAGTCTCTTACATCTCAAAGATTTGTTCACTACTTCACTGCATGGCAGATAATAATATTTCACAGTCTTGCAGCTCCTTTCAGCAAATGATTTTGAAGAGCTTTAATTAATGCTTCCAATTCCCTTTGTGATCAACAAGTGCTGTGCTCCTTGCACACACAGGTGGTGGCAGAGGAGTGTGAAGTGCAGCTCTGTAGGGATTGGCCTTTCCAAGGTCTGGGCATTGCTGCGTCAGTGCTGCCTGAAGAGAAACAGGAAAACACCTGCTCTGGGTGACCAAACACCTCAGCCTCAATGGTACATGTGAACTGGCCACCAGGACCTGCCAGTGAAGATGTTTTTAGATTGTTCTGATAAAAATATGTTCAAGAATTTGACGTACAATATGTGAAGAAAGGGAAATTATTTGGCAGCTTGTGCTGAGCTGCGGTAGACATTTGTTCAATTGTTCTTGACACAGAGATCTTTATCCCAGATGACACCTCATAAGCATTATTTGTTCCTCATTTTATCCAGGTGAAATCCAGAGTACTGGAGTGAAGAATGCTGCATTTTGACCCAGAACTAGAGAACATCAAAATCTGAATCAATGTTTGAAAAGAATCAAAGGGTCTTTTGTCTACTTTGACACCTGATACTCTGCAGCAAAGATTTCCACTTCCGATGAATAAAATTGCCCTAGGCTTGTTTCTTCCTCCAAATATCCAGGGAGTAAATCTGCCCAATTGTTCCAAACTGCATCGATACACAATATCAGGAGGAATGTGCAGGAGAATGGAGATAATGTGAAAAATCTACCAGGCTGAAAATAAAAACTAAACAACCCTCTGATCTGCAGCCTAATCCCATGGTGCAGCTGACCCAGAATTGTAATGCAAATATTGTAGTTCAATCAGGCTATTTTAAGACAGGATAGGAATGAGGCTTCTACTTTCCCCAGAAGGAATGTACATCATTGCCTCTTCTTTAATTTCCTTTTGATTAAAAAAATATTAGACTGTCTGAAGAGTATGTGCTATCTTTTCTGTGTGTCGAGTGAAAGAGGAAAATCAAAAGGAATGAGAAATACAGGTGAACTCGTCAATGCAGGTTCACTGGGAAAAGCTTAGAACTCTTTGTTACATGCTCTTTATGTGCTGTAGTTGGGCTGATTAGGAAGTGCAATTTCTTTGGTTTTGCATCCTAAAACTCTGAGATCTACCAGCGAATTTCTAGACAAGAAGATGAGAGTCAAGTTTCTGTGTAGTTCTTTCTTCCCTCCCCAGTCGTTCCAGGTTTATTTGTACAGCCATTAGTTCAGTGAGATTCTATTCTCTTCTCTGGGAGGTTTGATACCTAGAGCAGGCTGAAGCTGAGCTTTATTGCCACACTGCCTGCAGCCAACCCAAACAACCAGTGGCAAACCCATTATTTTTGAGCTCTGCTTTTTTTTTTTGAGGTTTGCAAAATATTTGCAAAATGAAAGAAGGTCTTAAAAAAATTTCCAACTGCTTTGCTATGTTTTTATTCTTGAGCTGTTTTTATTCTTGATTGTGCTGGCAGTTTTCCATGTGTTCTTTGTCTGCTTTGGAGCCAAATGGGTTCACTTGTGTGGCTCACATGCGACTTCTGAGCAGCTGCCAGAGCCTTTGAATAGCTGATGGCTCAACCTATCCAGCCCCAAGAGATTTACTGGAAACCATTTTTACTGCTTTTCACATTCTCTCCAAAGTGTTTGGGAAATGTCAGTCGCAGAAAGCATCCCTGAAATGACTCTCCAGGACAAGATGGGGAGAGTGGCTTTTCCTGACAGCGTCACAGAGACTCCAGAGAACAACATAATATTTAGACAAAAATGAAAAAAAACCCAACCCAGCTGATGGCTTTGCCATTAAGAAGACAATATCAGAGAAGGTTGAGGAAAGAGAACTGCTGAGAGAGAGAGTGAGCTATGGGCTTTATCAGGAATGTCCTTAGGCAAGGGAATGTTGATTAGGTTGAAGCTCTTGAATTTCTATTCCTGTATTTGGTTTTACTGTCCCAGGGCTGGTTTGCTTTGTGTAGCTCTGGAATGGCAACAGGGTGAATCTGGGGCTGAGATAATGATTTTACATGAAGATTTGCATGTGGTAGTGGAAAATCAGACTGGACTGTGTGAGTATGCACATGCACACAGGTAAAGTGAGGCTTAAAAGTTCTGTAATCCCTGACTTTGGAGAGCCCCTGTTCCGTTGAGATTTCTTCTCGTTAGTATGTACTATTATGTAACAGTTTCTGTTACTTTGTGTGTCGATCTGTCACTCCCACACTGCTCTGCTAAAGCCAAAGACAGTTGCTTTGCACATGAAACTTGAAAATGTGAGATTTTAAACTCTTCATGGATTTCAGACACTCATCTCCTCTAAAGATGATCATTTGATGCAAGCTACAGAAGTGTTCCTGGATCTGAAAGCTTTCAGTATTAATTGGAGGATGGAGGAAATTCTTTATACAGTTCTGCACGTTGATGAAGGGAGTAAAATCTTTGTTTCCTGAAGTCTAGGACTGCCTGGTACTGCAGTGCTTATGGCCACAGAACTGTTGGGCTGAACATTTTATGTGAATTAAGTGACAAGATCCTGAGTGAGATGGAGCTGGCAGCTCCAAACAAATGGCCACACAACTGTGCCTGCAATCTTCACAGTGTGTTTTTAGGTTTGGTAAAGACAATCCCCTTCTTTGCTTTTCGTAATTTTTTAAGTTTCTCTTTTTTTTAGCTTCTTCCTCTCTTTTGCAATGCATTAGTTACTATAGTAACTATGCTGTGAATGGTATGGAAAGAGGCTAGTGCACCCTAGCAGTGAAATAGAAAGCCACTTTATATAATAGTTGGAAATTTATATCATGGGTTTGAAAATACCCCAGTTTTGTGGTGGTTTTCACATATGTGAGATAAGTATATAGAGCACTCTTAGTATATAGAGCACTTGTAACTACCCTCTGCTGCCATCATCCAAAGAATGGCAACTGGAATTCTGCACCTCACACAAACCTTTCTGACATCCACAGCCAAGCACTTCACTACCATCCACTGCCACCTCCTTAGGAAGTTGGGTTGTTATGGAAAAGTGTTATGGGAAATGGTACCTGTAGGCACAACTGTGTTACACTGGGTTTAACTTCCACCCATTCAGCAGGGGGTGCCACAGGGTTTGTGTCTGGGCTGGTCACCCCAGCAGGGATATATTCCATGCCTGTATTCCATGTCTGTGTTCCACCCCTCTAGAACAACAGCAGGGATATATTCCATGCCTGTATTCCATGTCTGTACTCCATCCCTCTAGAACAACAGCAGGGATATATTCCATGCCTGTATTCCATACTCCATCCCTCTAGAACAACAGCAGGGATATATTCCATGCCTGTATTCCATACTCCATCCCTCTAGAACAACAGCAGGGATATATTCCATGCCTGTATTCCATACTCCATCCCTCTAGAACAACAGCAGGGATATATTCCATGCCTGTATTCCATACTCCATCCCTCTAGAACAACAGCAGGGATATATTCCATGCCTGTATTCCATACTCCATCCCTCTAGAACAACAGCAGGGATATATTCCATGCCTGTATTCCATACTCCATCCCTCTAGAACAACAGCAGGGATATATTCCATGCCTGTATTCCATACTCCATCCCTCTAGAACAACAGCAGGGATATATTCCATGCCTGTATTCCATACTCCATCCCTCTAGAACAACAGCAGGGATATATTCCATGCCTGTATTCCATACTCCATCCCTCTAGAACAACAGCAGGGATATATTCCATGCCTGTATTCCATACTCCATCCCTCTAGAACAACAGCAGGGATATATTCCATGCCTGTATTCCATACTCCATCCCTCTAGAACAACAGCAGGGATATATTCCATGCCTGTATTCCATACTCCATCCCTCTAGAACAGCAGCAGGGATATATTCCATGCCTTTATTCCATGCCTATACTCCATCCCTCTAGAACAACAGCCACAGAGTTTGGGCTATGAGCCTCTTGTATATTAAGCTGCCCTCCTCTGAGTCATGTTTTCACAGGTGAATGCCAAATATTGCAGGAAGCAAAGGCAGAGTAGAAAGTATTCCTGGAGCCAGTTCTGACCTGTAGCTCCTGCATAGCTCCAGGAGACACTGAAGTACTAGCTATTTGTTGATAATGATGTATTACACACCTGGTAACTTTGGCCTTCTGGTAGTAAGAGATTTTTCTTTTTCAGGGAGCACATTTAAGCACAGCCTGGTGTAAATTCATACTTTAGTAATTGTGTTCTACCTGTCCCTGGAGCTGTGAGTGAAAGCATTACCATTCATTACTTCCTGTCCGAAACTCGGGGCTGCCAGCTCTCATGATTTTATGGAGTCTCAGGATAGTTGTATTTTCAGAAAGTCCCAGCTCCTGAAGCAATGCAAATATGTGAACTCTATTTCATTACATAAAGGGCACACTTCTGGTGTTCTCTGCTGGGGAAAAGTCTGAACTAGCAACTCAGTGCACTGTAAGACTGGAAAAAAAAAGGTAATTTAAAGGTGCATGCTTTTGAATGAAGTCTCTAACTCAAGCACAACTGATAAGTTGTGATGTTTGTGCTTGACAGCAAGGTATTTTTTGTTTATTTTTGCTGCCATGCTCTTCTTGGGAGCTTGGATATCCCTCCCTCACTGGTAGAACATCCTTTGCATTACCTCATAAAAGAGTGAAGATTAAACTCGAAGTCTATTTTAAAATGTTTTGAGATCTTTGGATGGAAGCTGTGAAAAACACATCTGTCCTCTTAAATATGCATTAATGTATAAAGCACATTAAAAATTCAGCTCTTAAAATCTTCATCACGTGACTTGAAAGTCTGCTGATGTTTCTCTTGATTCTTGAAGGCAGATTCTCGAGGAGCTGCCTAATTCCTTATTTAAACTCCACAAACCCCTTCAGAGCTGCCTGGTTCTTAAGAGCAAGGAGGAACAGGGAATTGTTGAGAGAGGAAAATGGCAGGGAAAGGGAGGAAAAGTCTGTGCATGCCTGTGGCTCCAGCACAGAGCTTTCAGGGAGCATGACAAGCACTGAGCAGGGGAAAACAGTGAGTAAATTATTTCCCAATTACTGACTTTCTGCAGGTTTTCTTGGATTTAACCTCCTGGAACTGACCACTGACACAATACTTGGCTGACAGTCTCACCTCGTCCACTCCACTCTCCTACACTGGCCATGGCCTGAGTTTCACCATATCCCACATCCAAGCTTGTGTTTTTCCCTTGCAAATCCACTTGCTTCAAGGATTCCTCACCGTGCAGGAATAGGATGTTCGTTTCCATGGCATGAACTCTTGGATCCCTGTAAGCTGGAGCCTGGAGAAGGGGGAAGGAGCAGAGAGACACTGAAATGTTTCTGTACAAACCTCTGGCTACGGAGCCCAGTAACCTCTCCAAAGCACTGTCACATCTCAGCCAACTTCAAGAAGGGCTTGGAATCGTGCTCCAGGCAGGCCTAGGAGAAATTTGCATTGTTCACATTATTGCTGCTATTCTCTTCTTTCTGAACAACAGCCAACAGGAAATTCCTGGGACAAATCTTTCCACCTTTTTTTTCTTTAATAAAATATTTAGGGGAAAAAAAAAAAAAAGAGCAAGAGAGTGAAACCAAGCTGTACAGAACAAAGAAGGCAATATTAACCTAAAATCACAGATATGTGAAGTTTTGAGCCTCCTTTGTGATTTTATTTTTTCCTCTGAAGGATTTATGACCTCACGTGCGTTGTTTCTGTGACATCAGATGGTGTTGCTATGGGAACCATTTTATTGTCAAAAACAAAAGAATTTTGAAGAGTTCCTTAGCAGCACGGGACACAGAGTGCAGAGGATAAAGAAACTATTTTTATCTAGATGATAAATCTGCTTTATTAGGCCCATGACTTTTCAGCTCTGTCCTGCTAGAAGCAAAAATAAATCCGGCAAAAACAACAACTCTTGCACCTGTTAATCAGGCACTGAATTTGTCCCTGCATGCAAAATCTTGGGAATTTCCTTTCTTGTCTCCCCCTCCAAAAGACTGATAGCTTCCAAATGCTTTAGCATATGAGGAGAAACAACAATCTGCTCATGTGAGCTTTACAGGAGCAAGTAACAGGAAGTTTGTGTTGCTGTGAGCTTGGTGGCTTTAAATTGGTGATGTATAAGCATGAGCAGAATACAGTATTGAAGATTCATATTTTGCTTCCATAATACCTCCAAAATCAAATTTCATTACATATTTGGTAGTTCCTGTAATTAAATATAGAGCTCTCTAATTTGTACTGAGAGCTGCAGGAATGATGGATCCCCACCAGTAGACTCATAGGTAAAACAGAAAAAAATGTTGTGATTGAACGTGGTTAAAATGTAGAATAATGTTCAAACCCTGCTGAGAAGGACACAGGATCAACCTGCTGAAAACTAACAGTTAACATGGAGCAAATCTGGGAGTTTTAGATCCATAAAAATAGCAAGTGTGTGGTGTTTGTGCTCACTGATAACATGCACTGCTAAGTCCTACAACCCAACCTGGATGTGTATCTACACACAGCCCAGTTTTCCTCAAGGAAAATACCAACACAGCTTCTAAGAGAAAGTTGTTAGAGGAAATTTTAAAATTCCTTTCACATATGTATCCTGCTCTGGTTAAGATTCTGCAGCTGCTGAATTCAGTGCCCCAGCACTGTTGCTGTATTCCAAAAGACAAGTGATCTCATTGCCATATATTTGCTGGAGTAAAAGGAATATGCACCAGGGGATAGGTAGGTTAAATGCCATATGGTTAACCCCAACGTTCCTGTTTTAAATGATTCCCCATGTTTGGATGGATATCAGCATTTCGCAATATTTTGCTGATCTTTTCCTTTGTAACGAGGTAACCTGGGGAGAGAGAGAATGATAGTGACTGTAATTACTCCAAATTTATATCTGCTCTCTGTCCAATCCACCTCTACAAATGTATTCCTGTAGACCTAAGCAGCTTAGAAGTGGATCTGAGGGAATATCAAGAATGCAGAATCCCAGCATGGGAAGGAGAGGGAAAGTGCTGCTTAAACATTGACACATTGCCAGATGTAGTGCTTTTTAACATTGGTGGAGGCTTGTTCACACTTGTCAAATCACACTGTGCTTGCTAATGTTGCATTTTCATCAAATATATTAGCTCGCTCTCTATTCCCACTCTCCAGCAATCCTTTTATTTTCATTTTTCCTTACCTTCATTCTCTATTCTTTGTTTTCCCTTCTTGCCCTCATGGTTATTTTCTTTCTTTATTTCTGCCTGGCTCCCCCCTGTCAGCTGAAAAAAATCAGTCTGACCCAATCTCCCATTTTTTCAAACACGTAGGTTAAGCAGATGCCTGCCTGGAGGAATTTACAGTCTCAGCCTGATGTACAACACGAAAGGAATACATAGGCTGATATTCCAGAGTGGGAGTAGTTAGCTGTTAATCAGCAATTGAAGGATGCATGAAAGAAACACATTTGGGATCTTCTTAGGGAAAAAAAAAAAAAGGTAAAGCAGTGAATGTCTGCCCTGAAGGGAAGGGATCTTTTTTTGGTGCACCAGTGGGTAGTGTCAGCGAAGAAATCGAGTTCAGACCTGAGGAGCATTTTGAGTGGCATACTAGGATGCACCAGAAATAACAGGTTACAGTATTTGGGACTTTGTGATAGGTGAAAAAAGGGCTCTTAAATTACTTGTGAAAACAAGCTGAGGTTTACAAAGGGGTATAATAAAAACAACGTGGAGTAGCAGAACATTCCCTCTTCCCTTTCATTTTAACTGTGCACAAAAGCAGCAAGGATTCTCATTCCTTTGCCCCCTCAGCTCTTTTCCCCATTTCCCTGTCATGTGGAAGGATAAAAAGAGAGCATTGAACTCGGAGTGTCTGATTGGGTTGGACAGGAGAAATACTGAGAAGATCTTTGCTGAGGGCAGGTCTGCAGGCAGGGAAGGAGGGTGAGTGGAAGGGAGTTGTCCTGAAAGGCTCTTATCTGGGGTCTTATCTCATTCCATCCAAGTGGGCGATGGCTGACAAGTGCAGACACTTCAGCAAGGCCAGTGTTAAAGCAGAGCATTGCCCTTCAGTGGTTTGAGAGCTGCTGCTGGAGGGAGAATGTTCAGCAGAACAGAATCCTCAAGGATCACTGAGACAGCCTGAACTGTGTTGCATTTGCATCCAGCTGGGTGCTTTTAGGGGCAGGTCCCATATGGTAGATAAATAATTTTTCATTTTAAAATATAAGCCTTTGTCTTCTTATGGTGCAAAATGTTAATGCTAAATCTTCTCTTCACATAGATAACTTTTTAGAAGCTCAAAAGGAGGTTTTGCCAAGGAAAGGTTTCAGTTTGTGCTCCATCAGTAGTGTCATGTACAATACAAATTGGCACATTTGTCCAAAAACCAGCAAATGAGTTTCTGAGGAAGCAAAGCAAATGAAGACTCACTCATACCAGCCTTTCCATGGACCTGGCACCTTTGCTGAGTGGGTTCTGAGGTGGGGTTTGGGTCCTTTCCATGGACCTGGTACCTTTGCTGAGTGGGTTCTGAGGTGGGGTTTGGGTTTTGATGCCTCTCTCAGGGTGGATCCCCTCCTATACTGCCCTGGGGCAGTTACATGTCAGAGTGGAGACTCAAGGTACTGTCAGTGAAGGATTCCTGTGGCCACTGCTGCATTGGAAGCCCATGGAAAATTCTGTTCATTTATGCTGTAGAAGCAGAGAAAACTCCTTGATCCACCAGAACTAACAGAGGAAGAACCACAGATCTGCTCTACCTCCACATCTCGTAATCTTTTCAATGGGTAATCCCTGCTTTTGTGCCTCCTTAGGGTGGCACATCGCATCCACGCTTGATGTGATTCCTGAATCTGGTGGTTCCCATCCACAGCCTAGACTGTAATGGTTTGGAGTCCTCATATCCTATGCATAGCAAGGGAACATATCCAGGTATTTTCTAAATCAGTCCCTCTTCTTTCTGTCGTTCAGGGAAGGGATATGGTGTGTTCAGACCCCGGCTTACCACAAACCATCCCTCTTCCCATTGTGTGTAATCTGAGGCTTTCCTGTGTTTGGGGAAAGATTTGTAGGGGACTTAAGAAAATTAAGGACAGTACTATGTGAGAAGGTACAGAGCTGCTGGGATTCCCTGCCATGGCTGTGGCTGTGGTAATGAACCCCTGTCAAACACCACTTGCCTAAGCCCCTGCCTCCCTGATTACTTTTCAGCTGAAAGGAGCTTTACCTGAATTAGTGTTTTGATTTGGAGCAGGAGTGCACTTTTGAAGGGAGTCCTCTCATCAGTTCTGCTTTCTCTGCATTGGAGAGGGTTTAGAATGCATTCACTCAGTTTCTTTTGGAGGCACTTAAACACAAAACATGCTTTAGGAGTAGCACAGCCTCCAGCTGGGATGTAAAGGACCAAACCAAGGACTGGTTTTGCAGGTGCTCCTAAACCAAGCATATGGCTGAGCTGCTCTGTGCATGGAACCAGGCTGAACCTAGTCCAAAGCAGAACTCCAGGGCTGAATTTAGTGCTCACTTCGATCCACTGAGGTGCTGTCATTGTACAAAATTTCTGGCAGGATGTAGCCAGAAGTGGCTGCAGTTTAAATGTCAGAATTAACTGTAAAGATGAGGAACAGGTGAAACAAGAACGACTCCTATGGAATACACCAGTTCATCCCAATATTTCACACTGTGAGCACCCCTGTGTCTGCCCTCAGCTTTGCACCAGTGTCAGATACAACAACTTCTGCTCACCTTTCCATACTCACGTTGATGCCTTAGGTTTGAACTTTTATATTGTTTCCAACCCTGCCCTGCCCAGTGTCACTCTGCAGTTCCCTGGAGCTCGTTCAGTGCTGTTCTCTCATGCTCACACACACACAACAAAGCCTCTCCAGCTCTCCAAGGACACCCAGACCCTCCTAGGCCCAACAACTGCAAACCACAGTCTTGGGGACAGGGGGGCAAGCTTGGGCAAATTCCATCCTTGCCTGGCTTCTGCTTGGGGAATTGATGCTGAGATCCAAGTGGGAAGAACTCGGGAGCTGTCCTTGTCCATGTTGGGATGCACTGAGGCAGGAGCCTCTGGAGGCCAGAGTGTACCTCTGAAGGCCTTTCCAACCAATCCCTCCTTTATTCCTTTATTCCTGCCTGCTCTCTGTTTCTAGGTAGCCATTTAAGGCATCAACATCCCTATGCTGAAGTCAACCCTGCTTTCCTCCACATGGGAGTACAACTGTCAGCTGAAAATCTGTGAAAATTCACTTATCAGAAAAGAAGTAAAGTCAAAACTTAATATCAAGAGATAGGAAGGGTAAATGGTGTGGTGTGGGAGTCGTTAGTATGTCCCACATGCCTATGCATTCCCTGCAGATTGGGCTCCCTGTGGTTCAAAGGACAAGGATAACTGAGAGAAGAACCTCAGGGAACTTGAATTTTCAATTCCCTCCCTTCCCCACAAAGGCCTTCTGAAGAAGGAAACTGCAGGTAAATGTTCCTGCTTTTCATCTCTGGGGTGGGGCAGCCGTTCTCAGCCACTGGCTGTGAGCCATCAATTTTGCCACTATTCTAAAAAGGGAAAGATTTTGAAAGTTTCATCTCACAGTCAGGGAAGAGCTGGGGTGATTCAGACACTCTGGGCCCTGTGGCTGGCCCTGATTTCCTCTTGCTTCATGACCAGCACAAACATGATTGTTTGGTTCTTTTGAGAAGGGTTGTGTTTGTATTTTTGAGAATTTTTGTGTTTGTTTCTTTTTAACCCTTAATGTGCATCCCTCGGATCCTGTATTGGATTGTTGGTTACAGAGGAGAGAAGCACTGTGAGTGTGGGTGCAAGGATAAGAGATTACAGCCTGGTGCAGCCCAGACACATGGGGAGAGATGGGACACAATGGATTTATGGGCTGGAGCAGGACTGGAGGAATCCTGTCAGAGGACAGGGGGGCTCTGCCATATGGAGAGGTTCAGACGGGGTGAGGAAACAAAGGAATTCTCACAGAAAAGCAGTGCTGGCATTGTTTTCAAGTCCAGCTTTTTGTTCTCCTTAGTCCTAGGAAATTTCATGGTGAACCAGTCTAAATTATTACCTCCTAATGCTATTACTTCTTGCTGTGTTTTTGTGGCAATATTATGGTTCTTAATTTCTATGGCCTTTTCCACATGAATGTGAGGATGTTTGGCCACACCATTCCCAGTGGTACTTGATGGACTTGTCAGAGATGTGTTATCTGTGTCTTAGATCTGTGATGTAATAAAAATACATTATTATTGACTAAGATGTGGTGTTTCTGGATTCTCAGCCAAGAGTCTGAACTCAGAAGAGTGCATGGAAATAAAAAGAAGGAGTTTTATGTACCCTGTCTGCATGTAAGAATCATTTCTGGAATGTGCTGGGTATTTTTGCTTAACACTTCTACAGAAAAAACCTAGAACACTGCAGTTTCATTCCTTCAGACTGATTTATAAACCAGATTTTTAAAGGAGAGGAAAAGCTCCAACCTAATTTTTTAATATGACAACGGACCATTCAAAGTGTACCAAAGTCATAAATCAGATCCCAGAAACAGAGTGTTCAGGATTGGCCTTAGGATTCAGTTTTCTAGATTTTTCTACAATCTTGTAGTTGACAGGGAGGCCTGGTAAGTAATTTCTTGATTCCAGGATCTGGGTCTTTATGAGAAATACAAAATGTATAAAATACTGCAAGACCAGTTCCCGGCAAAATACCCCAAAAACTTGATGTTTGGGTTATGACCATCTTGGTTGCTGTAAATCTTGATTAAATTCTTCACCACTGTCTGGCTTTTACACATCCAAAATAATATTTTTCCCCCTAAGAGTAAGTGGGATGACATAGGGCTAGGGAGGAAAGCACAAGGACAGTACAGTGCAAGTAATTCTTCCCTTAGAATTAATTCGAGTAAAATTACTTTAGACATTTTCTCCCCTATTTTACTACTTCTCCAGTGACAGGGGAATGAATGCCAGGATTTCCAGGGCAGAGAGCAGGAGTCTTTGGGCAGCTTGCCAGTGCCTACCCCTCACTGCTCTGTAATGCCTGTGATCCCTAAATCCTTCTCTAGAAGGTAAAACATGGCTCTTTCTCAGTGTGTACATGGGCAAAACAGGAAAGGCAGTGATAGAAAGGCCTCCCAGGCATGGTGCTTTGGAAATTTGGATTTGACTGCAACCATGTGCATCACATCCAGTTCAGCCCACCGGGCAACATGGGATTTTTGCCTCAGCCTAAAAATCATCTCCATCAAATAATGGATCCTTCCCTTTGTGGGTGTTTTCCAGGAATCTTCTCAGAAGCTTTGCAATGTGTGCAAGAGAAAAAAAAAAAAATTGCAGGGCTGATGCTGAATTCCAGCCTCAGGCAGCCAGAGCTCTCTAGCTGCTGCCCCCACTGAGCTCCCAGTCTTGATCTCTCTTGATTTAAACAGGAATAATTTGGCAATTGCCTTTAAAGGTGCTATTGCCATTTGACATGAGCATCAAGTCTGTTTTTTATGTGACCTGTTCCTTCCTCCCTTGCTTTTCCTCCCCTTTTCTTCCTGTGTTCCAAGAGCTCAGCAGTTGATTTTGGGCTCCCTCTCCTTGTGCTGCCACTCCCCCAGGCATGGCTGAACCAGCAGCCCTTTGGGTCTCCTTAGGCACAGGGTAGAGGCAGGAAAATGTCCCCTTCCTGTCTGTAAATAGCACTCCTGAGTGCTTCCCAGCTGGTGGCCACTGTCCCCTGCAGCATTTTCATTGATTTTGCACAGTGCAGAGAGGGTAATTTCTATCTCAGAGAGCACAGGAGTCACACTGCTCCTCCAGCCTGGGAAGAGGCAGCGACTTGTCAGAGACATGGAATCATTAATGCTGGAAAAGCCCTCTGAGAGCATCGAGTCCAACCACTCCCAGCACTGCCAAGGCCACCACTGACCCCTGGCCCCAGGTGCCACATGCACATGGCTGTTAAATCCTCCAGGGATGGGGACTCAGCACTGCCCTGTGGCTGTGCCAGTGCCTGACCACCCTTTCCATGAGGGAAGTTTTAGAATATCCAGCCTACTGCCCCTTCCCCCATGCTCAGCCTGAGGCTGTTCCCTCTCCTCCTGTCCCTGTTCCCTGCGAGCAGAGCCTGACCCCCCCGGCTGCCCCCTCTTGTCAGGGACTTGTGCAGAGCCACAAGGTCCCCCCTGAGCCTCCTTTTCTCCAGGCTGAGCTCCTTTCCCAGCTCCATTCCCTTCCCTGGACACTCTCCAGCTCCTCAATGTCCTCCCTATCATGAGGAGGACAGAACAGGACTCAAGGTGCCCCACTCTGGGATAAAAGTCCTACCTTCCCATTGTGGAAGGGAGGAGAGTGGGGCTGCAGGGGAAGAGAAGATCTCAGGGCTGCTGTAGGAATATGCTGGGAATCCTGTGAAGTCAATATTTACCATCTTCACAAGGGAAAAACAAAGTCTCAGATGGGTTTGTCTGTAGCAAACAGACTCTGGTGCAGCCTGGGGGGTGCTCACCTGTGTGCAGGTGAGGGAGAAAGGTGCCTGTGCTATCTCATTTCTGTTCTTCCATCTGACAACATATCTAAAGAGCCCAGTCCACCAGGAAAGACATCCAAACTCTTTTGAAAGGGAAGGTAGGACTTCAAGGATGTTCGAGGTCACCTTTGTGGTGCCAAATTTCCACGCTCACACACCAAGGGAAGGGTTTTGAGTCTCTTTTGAGTGCTCAGTTGCACTGAACTGCAGTCAGTGACAGTCCTTTGTGCTCAGTATTTCTTAGATGAGCTGGAGCTGCTGCAGAGTCACTCCAGAAACCATCCTGGCTCACGGAATTATTTCCTGGAGCTTTGTTTCTCCCTAGAAAATGAATTCCTGCTATTGCAGCTCTCTCCATTCATTGGCATATTTTGTGGGATATTCAGTTGTTTTTATACTGCTCTTCATTTGGCCACCTACATTCACCTCGCTGTCAGCTCAGGTTTTGAGCTCTGATCTGCTGCTGGTCTTTCATAAACATCTGCCTCCTAAGTGTTCCTATTTAAACTGGATTATGGCAAGGAGGTTAAAAAAATGAATTTAAAAACCCCATGGGATTAACAAAACTGTGATTCTTTGCTAGGGTTTTTTTCCTTTTCTCTCCACTATCCAGACCAGAAAAAAAAAAATCTAAGAAACTAACTTTTTGTTTTTCTAAAATAAAAGTTCCAGTTGTGTGGCCATGGAAACTAGAGCTTTAAGAAAACATAATAAAACTGAGAGATTCATTACAAGACCTTGAGAGTGGACAAAGCACTCACCCCCATGGAACAGCTCTTGTGGTAAGCAACAAGAAAAACAAAAACCCCAAATACCACACATGGTGAGTGCTTGGGAGAAAATTCACAAAAACCCACAGCACAACAAACAAAAATAAGACCCAAATGAAAAAAACCCTGAGTTATTTATTTGTATTAATGCCCTCCATCTGCTTTCTGACTGGTATTTTTTCTAAACTAGGTTGAGATTCTAAGGTCAAACACAAAATGAGGAATAAAGTTCAGAGAGTCTGGGGAAAGCGAACCTTGCTGTGTATGAGAATAATTAATGAAAAATTTGGCAAGTACTAATTTATCTCTTTCACCGGAGTCTTGCTTATCTTTACATTGCTTCCCTTTTTCTGTCCAGAATCTGAAGGTTTTTATTAGAACCAATAATGTAACTCTGAGGATATCTTTGCTCTGTGGTATCATTTACAAATGAAAAGGAAGATAATTTTGGCCATTGGTTGTAAATTTGCAATGCTTCAGTTCCATCCCAGTTTTATCCAGCTGCTGCAGGTTTCCTGGAAGGTGCTGGCATCACTCAGCAGCTGCAGACCTGGGATTTGGGATTTGCTCTTCTCTTCCTCTGTTCTGGCCTGCCCTGGTGTCCCTCCCCCACCCAGACTTCTTCTCTAGCCCAGTGCAGGGAGGTCTGGAACTGAAATTCATCTCCCTGGCACTCCAGGTTCGGAGTCAGAGCCTGGGCTCTTTGTCCCAAGCATCTGCTCTGCGTGTTTGTCCTTTGTGCTCACCCACAGCTCAGGGAATGCTGGAGTGGCTGCAGCCCTCAATTGTGAGCATCCTTTGGCTCTGCAGGAAACACCCACTGGGGACTGCTGGATGTTCAACCCACAATCATAAACCCATCCACAGCTTAAGGCATTTGCTTTTCCTAATGCCACCTCAACCCCCACTGAATTATTAGATGTAAAACTCTTCCATCTCCAGCAAATACTTTTTGTTGTCTTTTTTTCCTTTTGGCCTTCTCATGCATCCCACTTCATTTTTAATATCTTTCCCTGCTTCTGTTTTTTTATCCAAAGTTCTTCTGCAGAGTGGCTTTATCCTGCTAAAGCACTTTGCAGGAACACACTCAAAGTCTCCAACTATGTAAAGCATGCACGTGGATCTCAGTTTGGGAAGGGTGTCCTGTCTAAATCACTGTGTTTTACTTGTCCATAAATTTTCAAAATAAATTAATGAAAAGTGAATCAAGTTCTGAGCCTCCCCTCAGCCCTTTGGTTCCTAAATCAAGTTAATAACTATGTGTGACCTTTAAGGTGGAGGTGCCAGGCCCTTTGGTGCCTGCAGGGGAGTGTAAATCAGGGACCGCTTGGTTCAGTTCTGCCCCTGCCCTTGGCTGCTGTGTTTTCACCCTTTTTATGATTTTCAATATCTTTTCTGGTCTGGACTTTGAAAAACTTTAGCTAAATTGCAGAAAGCAGAGGATAGAGGGAATGTCTGATTGAAATCTGATTTCCTGAGGATTCAGTATCCAGTAGAGGATTCACTCATGCCAAGTTACTCCTGGAAAAGGTTTGTTATCAGTGTGTGATAATGCAGATTTTCTGTGGCACTGTGGCCATGCTCAGGCTCCAGCTAAAGGCACTTGCAGCATTCAGAATTGGGTTAGAAGTGAACATTTTTTTCTGCCAAAGGAATTCCTTGAAGTTATTTATTTACTCCAGAAAAAGAGGGAGATCCTCCTGAGGCTGCTACTTCCAGGATTCCTTCTCAAAATCACCCTGTCACTTCAATTTTGGGGTGTGTGGGTGTGGGTGTCTCTGTGATGGAGAAACAACGCTCATGGAGCTTTTGTACCACTGGTGTGGAAGTTACTCTGGCAACTCCCTGTGGCTTATTGAATGCCAAGGTAAATAATAGCCAAAGACATGCATACACTATTATTCTCATAATTTCCTGCTGCCCTCAGGCAGTAATAACTTACACACCCTATTTTCCAAATGTTTCTAATTTATTTCTCATGAGCAGAATTATCTCATAAGGAAAACTCCTCCCCTTTGCAACCAATCCCTGCCTCTTCTTTTCCAGCTGCCCCAAAGGAGGTGACCAGTCAAAGGAAAAGCTTAGGGATCTCCTGCTCACTGTGAGCTCCTGGAACAGAGCACATTCGAACTCCTCACCTCGTTCTCCTTGCTGGACTGGAGCTCTGGAATTCTCCCTTCCCAAGCCCTAATCCTGCATGCAATGCTGCCTGCAACTCTGCAGAGGGATTTCAATCCCTTCTAATCCCAGCTCGTGGTTCTCATGCAGCTCCTGCTTTTCTCTGAGCCTGAGACTGGGGTATCCCTGTAATTCCAGTCCCACCTCTGTCACGTGCAGCTGCAGCTGGATTTGCCTTTTGCATCAGCCACGAAGTTCCTGAGAAACAGCAACACAGGGGGGAAGCAGCCAATTCTATGTTTTCTTAACATTAAGGCAGAAGCATCATTATAGGCCTTCAGTTCTCCTCTGTTAAGGGATATCTTTGTTTTTTCAATACTTTTTCCACTTGATTACCATCTATATTGACTAGTGAATTGGTTGTGAGAGTGCAGCAAATGATGTGCAGGGATGGCTACATGATAATTGAAAATGTAGGAGAAAAGACAACTCCAAATAAGATTCTGAAGATTGGTTAAGCAAATAAAATTACTCAAAAATACCATAAAACTATTCCCATGCATGCTTAGGTGAAGCTGCAGATTGGAAAGGATGTCCCTAGGGTGGACTCTGATTCCACTTTGTGACTCCACTCCTACTTGAACATCCTTTCCTTGAACATGAAACTCAGGAGTGGGAGACCTCAGCCCCAAAAGTACATTTATATTTTTCATCTTTCCTTTTAATTTTGGGGGGTTGCAGAACGTATTTTACATTTTCCACTGGATAGACTGCAGTGGAAAAGGCATCTCCTCCATTAGTTTGCAGGAATCCTCAAAACAAAAAGGTTATTGTGCTCCCATGCTCAGGCTTGGAAACAAAAAACACAGAGACAAACAGTGAAAATTTGTAGCCATGTTGCAAATTGTTGTACAAAATCCATTATTGCTACAAACTGGTAGCTATTGCTGTTTCTCTTCTCTCCACTGGTGTAATTTTGCCTGTGAAGTGGTTAAGGGAGCTAGAAAGCAGGATTAGGTTTTTTTAACACGTTTTCTCCTTCTCAGTCCCATGCACTAACACAGTGTTGTGGTAACTGGGTTGCAAACACATTTGAGATGTTACTGTTCTCAGGGGTACATGAAGTAAGCAGGTTTTATTAATGTACTGGAAAGTAATCAAGAAAAATAAGTTTTCTTCCTCTTCCTATGCTATTTATTGTGTGTTCTGCCCCATTCTCCTCCCTGCAGCTTCCTGTGGTGGGGGACATTCTGCTGCCTTCTCTCCTTCCAGCCCCAAAAGCTGCTTTTTTCTAGCACAACTTGGTGGTGGTGGAGGCAAGGCTGGAGGAGGGAGAGGAAGGGCAGGGGAGGAGCAGGGTGGGCACAGTCTGGGCTCTGTGCTCACCTCAGGGAGTCCTGGCAGGCAGAGCTTTGTGTTCCTGCAGTGCTGCCTGCCCAGGAATGCCATTCCAGCAGGGAGATGGGAATGGGGCATGGCAAGGGGGATAAACCCATGGGGGCTGCATCCATTCCTTGGAACTGACAAGAAAATTTCATGTATTTTTTTTAAATAAGCCTTTTTCTGCTTTTGTTCAGTTTAGGCTTTTACAGAACACTTTTTCCTTCTTCTTTTTGTGACTAAGTGTTTATCCCATTTTTTTGTGTGGCCATTTCCAAGGAACTCACTTACAAGGCTTTAATTCTGATCTAAGACATTTGTTTCTGTGCTAAATAAAGCAGCAATTAATTATTAAAACCATACCTTTTGTGGCTGAACATTCTCCCTCATAGCTGTTAAACTCAAAGACATATTTTGCTTTTTAATTATTCATATTTTGAAATTTATTTTGTGAGTATACGGTAAGTGTTTTGTGGGAAACTGGGAGAGGGATGGTCTGGCTGCTGCTGGAGACTGCAGTGTGAGCCAGGATCAGTTCCAGCTCCAGTACAATCTTCCTGGATGGCTGGCAGTGCCTAGAAATATCTTGAGTTTCTGCTCAGTGCCTGTGTGAAAGCAGCTGTGGGGTTATTGCTGAGGGGCTTTAGTACTTCCCCCTCTGCCCTGCTCAGGTGAGACCCTACCTGCAGAGCTGCCCCAGCCCTGGGACCCAGCACAGGCAGGACACAGAGCAGCTGGAGAGAGCCCAGAGGGGGCAGCAGGGGATCAGAGGGATGGAGCAGCTCTGCTGGGAGGAAAGGATGGGAGAGCTGGGATTGTTCAGTCTAGGGAGGAGAAGCTTTGGGGTGACCTCATTGTGGCCTTCCAGGGCCTGAAGGAGTGGACAAGAAACATGGAGAGAGACTTGGGACAAGGTCCTGGAGTGTCAGGACAAAGGTAAGTGGCTTTCTGCTGACAGAAGGTGGGGCTGGGTTGGAAAAAAGTGTTCCCTGTGAGGGTGGGGGGCCCTGGCAGAGGGTTCCCAGAGAAGCTGTGGCTGCCCTTGGATCCCTGGAAGTGTCTCAAAGGCCAGCTTGGACAGGGCTTGGAGCAACATGGGATAGCAGGAGGTGTCCCTGCCCTTGGCAGGGTGGGGAACAAGATGGACTTTGGGGACGATTCCCACTCAAACCATTGCTTGATTCCCTTACAGGCCTGACAGGGATGCTGCCCTTCAGTTCAGGGAGCAGTCCCAGAGATCTAAACTGTTCTGCAGTGCCAGGATAACCACAGGCACGGAGCAAGTGAACCAGATGTGCAACATGGAATGCTGTGCTCTGCTCCTCTCCCCCCACTGCTAACCCCTGAGCTGGAGCAGTACAAACCCCACATTTCTGTATGAACTGAGCCACCGTTGCTTCACCCTGAGAAAAACTGGTTCTGTATGATGAGAAAAATGGCAAATTTATTTGCTTAAGTTTTGAAAGATATTTATGAGCTTTGGTAAGGAGGAAATTTCATCTCTGAACAAAGCCTTACGCACCAGGTTCTTTGTGAACCGCCTGAAGCCCTTTGCTGTAATTATTCATCTGATTTGCGCAGGGTGGATTGGGCACAGCCTATTCCTCCTGACAAACTGAGCCTGACTGCTCCAGCAGTGCTCTTTAAGTCTTTGCCTCCGTGCTGGAAACACCACAGGAGCCCAGGAAGGGGAGATCTGAACTCAGCTGGTGGCAGCAGCCTGTGCTGTTCGATGTGGGAGTCATGGTGGCGAAGCCCCAGCAGAGGGAAACATCTGATGGAAGCAGATAGGTCACTGCTCTTACAGGGTCCCGTGCTGCCAACAGGGCCATTTTTTTCTAATGAGACTTAAGACTGGAGCTCTGACCTCCCATTGTGTGTTAGCACTTTCTGCAAGGGATGAGAAATTTGGTAGCAGGCCAGATTCCAGCCCGCAGTAAGTTCTTACATTTTGCCTGCTGAGATTCCCTGTGCAGTTTCAGGGACACAGAGTGCCTGACTTGTTATCCTGGAGAAGGCAAGACCAAGGGGAGACCTCAAACCAGTCTGTAACTTCCTCCTGAGGGCAGCTCCTATCTCTGCTCAGGGGCAGCACCCAGGGAACAGCTGGAGCTGGGCCAGGGCAGGCTCAGGCTGAGATCAGGGAAAGGTTCTTCCCCCAGAGGGTGCTGGGCACTGCCCAGGCTCCCCAGGGAATGGGCACAGCCCCGAGGCTGCCAGAGCTCCAGGAGCGTTTGGGCAGCACTGCCAGGGATGCCCAGGGTGGGATTGTTGGGGTGTCTGTGCAGGGCCAGCAGCTGGATCAATGATGCCTTGGGAGATCCCAATCCAGCTGTTAATGGAGATACAGCAATTGTCTCACCTGCTCCAAAAGGTCTGCACTGCAGCAGCAAAGCCCTCTCTGAGTGTGAGTACATGTGTAAACAATGGATGATGGAGCAGGAAAACATATCCTCCTCTTCTCCCACAGTAGCTCTGCCTGGAATCTGAGGGAAAGCCTGCTCTTTTGAGGCAGGGATCATATCAGTTCCAAACAGAAAGAAATGGTTTTCTCTCAGCTGATTGAGTGGTTAGGAAGGGGCATTTGTGCCCTGCTGCCAGCTTTGGAAGGACTCTTGAGGAGGGAGGTTGTCTCCACAGTTTTGAGGTCAAATTATTAAATTATTCAGGAAGCATAACTTTAATTTCAGCCTAAGTCTATTTAATGTGAAGAGCCAGGCACTTGTGAGGAGATTCAAAAGGTCTGGAGGCTCTGAGTGAACAACAGCCCAGGCATCAGTAAGAAGAGGCACCTCAGGAAAAGAGAGGCTGTGGGAATTTGTTCCTTGGGGCTGGATATGTGTTTTGACTGGGCTAAAATTGATTTTCTTCACAGAAAGAAAGGCTCAATGGGGGCAAGACACTAATTCTGTGCCCTGTGCTTTCCAGAGAGCAAACTGAGCTGTCTTGGAGGATTTCTAATATGAAGCAAATGGGTGGACAAAGTAAAGGGAAGCCCAGTGCACAAGTTCAGCAGTTAAACAGATGTCCAGATTCTTGCTGATCATAGGGATTTGTTCCTCACCTTGGGCTTAGAGCAGTTCCAAGGCAAACACAGGCACTGGGAGTTTCAAAATCAGGTATCCAGCCCAGTGCCATGACTTTTTTCTCTTCTCATACTGGGACAAATTTTGTAGAAATCTTGGGCATTGGAAGTTATCTTTTGGTGAGCTGGTTTGCTTTCTCATATTCTTTTTGAAAAGTCTGCTCCTAATTGCTGGAAGAGCTGCATTGGTTTCCAAACCTCCCTTGGGGGACCCCCTAAAAATGAACTTGGGTTTCCAGAGTGCTGATGGTACCACTGGGAGCTGGATCCCCTCAGCCCAGCTCTGTCCCTCTGGATGTGCTGGAGTGTCTGGTCAACCTGAACTGGGATTTTCCAGCATCCATTTTGCCCATCAGACATGGCTTGGCTGCTGCCTGCTGAGCCTGAAGGGCACCAGAGCTTCATGTTGCCTGCTCTTCCCACACATCCTGTGGTGCCAAAACTACAGAATCACCCTGAGCAGCAGAGTGACATGGGATAACCCATTTTATTACATTAAATGTTTGATATTCCCATGAGTTCCTCTCCACCCTTCTGTAGAACTTCATTGGGTGACTGAATTTCTGCACATAAGATCTCCTTGGCATGGATTCCTTCCATTTCAGGGGTTTTTATTTCCCTTGTGTGTGCACCTAATTTTAAAGATCTTTCTCCTTGGGATGACAGAATACTTTCTTTATAGTAATTAAGAAATGCTTTTGAATGATTACTCTGGAAAACATCATCTACGTCTCAGCAGAAATGATTATGCTACACTGCTGCCATTGAAAACCAGGGATATTTCAGATTCTGGGGACAAGAGGAGACCTGGGGTTTAGTCACAAGAGCACAGTGAATTTGGCAGGGACGTTCAGTGTAATGCTGCTCAGACTGCTTATGAGAGCAGCGAGTCTGGAATGTGTGCTGTGCAAGCAAGGAATCAGAGAGATTGCAGCCCAAATTAATTAGCATTATGTAAGTGGAGAGAAAAGCAGAAATTTAAAGGGGAGGGAGACATCTGTTGTGTCTCCGAGTTTCCAAGCCTGCCTGCAAATAGAGGTCTCCTGGAAAGGCAGGAGGATCTCCGTGCTCTGGAAACAGGGAGTAAGTGATGAGGAGCCACTGGCTGAAATTCAGAGGTGTGGTCAGTGCTAATCCTGGCTCTGTCTTGTGAGGGATGGTTTGATCTTGCAACTCTCTGGGATTATTTATCATTACGTTATGGTGGGGATTATATGGCAGCACACTGACCCCTCCCTGTCCTCTCCCAGCTAGCCCAAGCAGAGCGCTGCTGTCTCTCAGGCTGGTGGATAAAATTCCCTAACACTCTTATCTGCAGAACAAGGAAGTTTTCAGTGATATCAAGAAATCCTCGCTGAGGAATGTGTTGTGTTTGCTCCGAGGTGCTGCTGGCAAAGGCACAGTGGCTCTGGAATACTCCTGAATATCTCCCAGGCAAAGAAGGGATTGCAGTGGCGAGGTGGGAGGTAATGTTCCAGCAATTTGGAAAGCACTGTTGAGAGTTATGATGTTTAGCTAAGGAAACACTTCTCTGAAATAAGACATTAAGGCAGACTGACTCCTTCTCCCCCCACTGCTTTCCTCTGGTGGAATCTATCAAATTGTGTTGTGAGGAATAAAAGGAGTGAGGTCAGGTCAGGCTGCATGGCCGGGGAGGTCAGACAGGGTTAAGCAGGTCAGGTCACATTTCTGTGTCTTCTCTGGTTCTCCAGGAATTTGGGGTCACTCCTTAGAAACTGCTATTTGATCAGCTGTTGGTAATTTGAGCGTTACACAAGAGCAAGTGAAGTCAAAGATGATTCTTGGGGGTAAATGATAAGTAAAAAGAGGAATGAATGGAACAACAATACATTAAAAAATTAAGTCCACGAATCCTTTGTCTTATTCCCATTTCAAACGAGCTGTCATGGTTAGTTGACCTAGAGACAAGGACTGTGTGTATTTCACTGTGCTTGAGAAATAAATGCAGCAGAGGCTGCGTGTCTGGGAAAGGAGGACAGGCAGCTGAGATGGGCACAAGGTGTTGTTCTCCTGTGAAAATTAACTTGTCACTTCAAAAGTGCCTGGGCACCAAGCACGGACAAAAGCTACTTTGAATATCTGCTAAGAGATGGAGCTGTGTTGAAGGGCTAAGGACCATCTTTATCCAGTAATTGCCAAGTATTTAATAACTTTTCTTAAAAAGTGCATTATCGTGAGGTGGTTTTCATCACCATTCATCAGGCTGGCAAATGGAGACCTCGGGAGGTTAAATAATTGCCAAAGGTCAGCACAGACCAATGGCAGTGCTGGCAGCAGTACCTGTGCTGAACCACCCTGCTGAAATGACTGCCTCTGAAAGAAAGGAAACTCAAGGGGCGTAAATTAACTGCTCTTGAATGATGGAAATGCCAGTGGAATCAAGTAAGAGGAGAAAAGCCTGGCCTCAGCAGCTCATCCAGCTCAGGATGCATTTCCTATTCCCAAGGGAATGGAAGAAGATGGAATAAAAGTATGTTTGTTTAGTGTTTTTGTTACTTTTTAGTTGTTGTTTGAGTTCTGAATTTCGCTCAGATGTTCCCAAATCTCTCAGTCTTTGCAGGCCAGTTTCCTTATAAAGTTATGATTTTCAGGCCTAGAAGTAGCAGCATAGATGGAAAAGCAAATTCCCTTGAGACTGTTGGTTTATCAGTGAGTACTTCTCCACAAGAGACACGTGGCTCTCTATCCCCTGCCATCCTTGGTTTGGATCTCCTGCTCTCGAGCTCTCCAGCACTGGAAGTGGCTCTCCAGTAGGGGTAAGGCTGAGAAAGCCCCAATCTAGTGGGGAGCAGAGGGAATCCCCTGTCCCTTCGCCTTCAGAAAGGAAAATCATGTTGTGCAAAGAATTTATTCACAGCCCAGCAATACAAAGTGAGTTTCGAGATGTCAAATTTTGTGTCTATTTTACTGAAACTGTAAGGACTGACATCTCTGCTTATGTCACTGCAGGATTTGTACTCCAGCTCAGAGTTGCTGCTCACCACTCCTCTCTACCCACTCCTCCTTGGCAGTTCCTCCTCCGAGCATTGGCTTTGGAGCCACGACAGATTTCTGAACAAAACAGCAGTTTCTCTGCACTGTGGTTCCTGCAGCTTTCTCTGATGCACCTGCACCCCCCAGACTCTGAACATTTCATATCCCTCTGTGCAGAAATGGCTACTTCGGAGTTGGGCTGGAGCTGGAGCAGAAGGAGAAAGCCTAGCAAAATGTCATGTTTATTGAAGCACTCAACGAATTTACAGTGCAAGTTCATTGTATATACCATAAAATTGAACTACTACAATAGTTTTATAGGGAGGGAGTGTTTTAAAATCATTTAAGCCTAAACACATTTAATTCATGGCAGATTTTCCACTTTCTGGGTGCTGAAAATGCTCCTGTAACAGAGAACAAAAAGAATCACAAAGCTGTTACTACAAGAAATTTTTGACTTTTCTGCTTCACAAACAAGAGAGCAACCTTGTGTGGATATTTGGTGATGGAAGGGTTGGAAAAGCAGGGTTAGAGAGGTAAGACTTTGAAGAAGAGCAATTCACTGTCTAATCCTAAAGCACAGATCTCCCCCAGGCATTTCACCATCCCAAGGCAGCTTCTCCTGCACTTTGGGGTCTGTGCTCAGCCCCTGCTCTGCCTCTAGAAAACACTTGTGTGAATTCTTTCCTCTCATCTATTTGGGAAAGAACAACACAAGTCAAAAGTTGCTGATGAATTCTGGTGTTTTCTATATGTCAATAAACCAACCACTTAAGTGTTTTCCTTTGGGTTATGAAAAACTTGAAATGTACATACTCCAGTCCCACTGTCTTATTTTCAATGGCTCATTAATGATGTGTACGTTGGGTTTTCCTCCTCAACACGAACAAGAATAGTTCATTTGAAAATAACACAGGAAAAATGTACTCTTTTTATAGCAGGAGGGAGAAGGATAAGTGTCAGTCAAGACTAGTTCCAAATATGTCTCCAACGAGGCCTCCTACAGAAGCAGTGATACTGGCTGGGTGCCATCGAGATTACTCAGGGCTAGAACTCTTTAAAGAGTGTTTGTTATGGATTTCCACAGCAGAGAGATTTACCAGGGAAGAACAAACAGCTCCTGCTACTGTGTTTCCTTGTGCTCTAGAGAAGTGCTCTGAACTGTTTACGGTGCTGCCTCCGATTGCTTAGAGCAGTTTCACTTTCTGGGTGTTGTTTGGTCCTGCTCGGTTTGTGGGGATGCAAAGCAGCTGAAGCAACTCACCTGTTCCCCCTGGGATCCCTGTGTTTTCCCCTGGGCCAGGGGCTCCAGCAGGGCTGTGCAGAAAGCTCCTAACTCGCTCTAAAAAGGTGGAGATGAGCCAGGCTTGGAAGGGTTTTAGCTTGGATAAACCCTGCAAACCCCCAGGTCTTTGAATGTAAACCAATATTAAGCTTCTGAGTTATTCCAACCATTTCATTCTCTGGTTCAGACAAAGCCTGGGAAGTGTATCTTCAGGACACAACTGCCCCCAAATCCCCATCATTGGGAAATGGCCTCAAGTTGCACCAGGGGTTGTTCAGGTTGGTTATCAGGAAAAATTTCTTCACTGGAAGAATGGTTAAAATTGGAACAGACTCTCCAGGTCACCATCCCTGCAAGTGTTTAAAAAGTAAGTAGAGACTCATGGGCACTTCATGATGTGTTTTAGTGAACATGGGGGTCAAAGGTTGGATGTGATGATCTTGGAGATCTTTTCCAACCTTAAAAATTCTCTGATCCTGAGAACTTCTCTACCTGTTCTTTGGAGTAGGACTGTTGGTGTTGTGTTGTACCTTCCAAGGGTAGAATGATTCTCCTGTTCTTGTGCTTAAATGATGTAAAAAACTCAGTGTAAACTCGGGGATGAATTTCACTTGATGACAATCCTTGATTTTATTATAACCCCAAAACATTTGCCTTGTGCAGGGATTTTTTGTATTGCTTGTCCTTGCTTTTTGGCTTCTCTTGAAAAGACTCATGCAGATTATTCCTTAAGCTTTACACCACTCTGATTTCCTTGAGCAATTATTCAAAATAAACCACAAAGGGACAAAAAGTTACTGCCCATGGACAAAACCGAGGATTTTAAGTATTTATAAGGTTTTTCCAAATGTGCATCTAATTATTTTGGGGGGCATCCCCACATGACAGTTGCCATTTTTCCAGATGCTAGGATGACTTCTTTCTCACAAAAAGAGCAGTGTAGCCTTTTTGTGGTGCTGAGAGGACAGAGAGGTGGAGAGCAGCAGTGGCAACAGAGGGTGGGAACTGCAGGGACTGAATGAATGCCAGAGGTGTTGCCTGTGGGAATGGTGGCAGAGGAAAGCACAGGGGAAGAGCATGGTCTAAAGGACAGTGGCTGGGTCCAGGCTGGGATCGGGGGGACTCCAGAAGGATTCAGGAGTCCATCAGGAACTATGTAGTATTAGAGACTGGAGAAACTTCTGGGGAACAGAGGCATCACATGGAACAAGATGAAAACTGTGTGACTGCACAGGGAAGGAAGGCTTCAGCCTGGTCGGGTGCTCAGGATTTGTTTCTGTTTTCCCTCTTGTTAAGTGTTGAGGCCAGTGGCCATGAAGGCAGGGACCTCCTGCTCTTGGGAGCATCTCTGCTTTTACAGTCCTGTCAAGCAGCAGTAACATAGAGAAGCTGCTGGGTGGGAGCTGTTCAGACAGTAATTAAAGCTGTACAGACAATTGCAAGGAAAAACTCAGCTATTCTGATCTCGAAATGGAACTTAAAATAGAAGAGATGTCAGTTCAAACATGTCACTCAAGCAGCTCTGCTGGGTCAGCTCCTGCCTGGCTTACAGACCTATTAAAATGTGATAAAGACCTGGCTGTGTCCAGGAGAATCCACTCATTGCTTAAGGTGTCCAAAGCAGCCCTCAGATAAAACAGTGTGTGGCCGATCTTTCCATTCTGCCACTGTTAATTCCACTGATTTCAGCAGGAATGCTCTTGGCTCGAGCACCACACCCGGCCTGGAGCACAGCTCCTCTGCTCTCTGCCTGCGTTGTGTGTGGCAAAGGGATCTGCTGGGAGGTGTCTGCAGTCCTTGTCTGAATCACAAGAGGCTTCTCTAGTCTCTCTCTGGGAATTTTGACACAATCTCTTACCTACAGCTTTGTGTGTGAAAGGGATTCAGGAGTGAGGCTGGCAGAAGTAAAGCACTGAAGAAGGGTGAAACTCCCACCTTTCCTACAGCGTATCTCCCTGGGAAAGTCCAGCATTCCAAGGAGCAAACACAGCTGTCCCACCCCTGTGCATGGCCAAAGGCAGGGCACTGCACCCTCACTGGAGTCTTTGGGGTGTCTGCAACCATGAACTTCAGAGCCCAGGGCGATTGGAGGGCAGCCTACATTGAAAAGGTGCCTCCATAGCCAAGGGGAGGGATCAGAGTTCATCCCTGAACCATGTAGGATGGAAGTCACTTTGCCATAGTGATCCTTCAGGCAGCTGCACAGCCAATCCCTCGCTGTGCTCCAAGGGCAGAGCACACATTTGCCTCTGGAGGAGGACGTGCACATGCCGATCCCACAGGAACAGCTGCCTCATTAATAAAGCCATGAGGAAAATTCTGTTTGGCTTTTTTCTTGCTTTTCTGACTTCAGGGTTGAGGCTGAGGAACAGAGGACTACCCAGAAACTGTTTGCTGCAATGTCTTGGGACCTTCCAGCAGCAGAGAACATGCTTGTTAATGGCTCTTTTGTAGGAAATAATGGTTGTGCATCTGTACAGAGTTCACGAGCACTGCTCCATTCTGTACAGGTTTAACAGAATCACAGAGTATGCTGAGCTTGAAGGGACCCAAAGGATCATTGAGTGCAACCCCTGGCCCTGCACAGACCCCCCAACAATCCCACTCTCTACCTAGGAGGGTGGTCCAAATGCTCCTGGGGCTCTGGCAGCCTTGGAGCTGTGCCCATTCCCTGGGGAGCCTGGGCAGTGGCACTTGAGCAGCTCCAGCCCTGTTAAAACACCAGCACTGAGTGGCAGTTGGGCCATGTCCCTCTGCAGCCGTGGAGATAATGCTGCTGGTTCCAGTATACAATGGGGTCAAAAGTTCAGAGGGAGCTGGGGAATGCAGAGAGTTTCTTCTGCCTGAGTGCTGGACACTAGGTGCTCTCTCTGAGGGGCTTGGAAGGAGGATTTCTCCTAAGTGGGATGTAGCCATCAGCTGGGCTCGAAGAAAAATGCTAAAATTTCAGAACCATTTCTTCCCTGGAACTTGGTGTCTTCCTTCCTCTCTGAAGAATGAAGTTCTCTGGAGTAGAGTGGGCAGAAAAAACTTGTTAGGTCTCTATATTCAGACGTGCAAGTCCTACATACTAGAAATATATCCAGGTTTTTGGACAGCTCTGTGATGGTTTGTTCATTCCCAGTTAAAGCATGTAGACACAGGATGAGGGAGAAAAGGAGAAATTTGGATGAGGGTCAAGATTAAGATGAATTTTGGGTTAGAAGCTGTGGATGTAAATGTTTTTATCTCTTTTTTTTTCCCACTTACTGCTTAAATTGTCTTCGAATTTCAAGTGGGATATTCTTGTGATATTTTGTCTGCTCCTGCCCCAGGGCCAGGACAGAGAATCCAAATCCATAACTGGAGACTTGATTCAGAATCCAGATGTGTTTCTGAGGTTTTGATACAGGGATTTGTATCCATGATAATAGAATCACAGGATCATGGAATGGTTGGGTTGGAAGGAACTTTAAAGATCATCCATTTCCAAACCCCTCCCATGGGCAGGGACACCTTCCACTGTCCCAGGCTGCTCCAAGCCCCAATGTCCAACCTGGCCTTGGACACTGCCAGGGATCCAGGGGCAGCCACAGCTGCTCTGGGCACTCTGTGCCAGGGCCTCCCCAGGGAACAATTCCTTCCCAATATCCCATCCATCCCTGCCCCCTGGCACTGGGAAGCCATTCCCTGTGTGCTGTCCCTCCAAGCCCTTGGAAATGATCTCTCTCCATGTTTCTTGCCAGCCCCTTCAGGCACTGAAAGGCCACAATCAGGTCACCCCAAAGCTTCTCCTTTCCAGGCTGAACAATTCCAATTGTCCTATCCTTTCCTTGTAGGAGAGATGCTCCATCTGCACTCAGTCCAACAGCTCCATGTCCTCTCTGCTCCTGGTGAAAGCAGAAGCTCTTTGAAAACTCCCTGGGAGCACCAGGAGTCACCTCTGACCTCTGTGTCTGTGGCACATGAATAACATAACCTCAGTACCTGGCAACACTCGAGCTGTGATGAGCTCTGCTCAGGGTGAGATCCTCCTGCTGGATCCTCCTGGCAGGTGGTGCTTTCTGTGTGTCCCTCCAGGAGGGATGCACACAATCCATCGTCTTCGATAACTGTCAGGGGATCACTCCTCCATGAAATAGTTTAAGGCCTTTCAGATCCTAGTGACTCCCAAGCATCCTCCATCAGCGAATCCCACAGCTTCAATTATGAAGAAAAAACCTTGTTTTGTCTGGTTTTAAACGAATTTATCAGATTTCTTCACCATGGCTCCTTAATCATTGTAATGTGAGAAACAGCAAATAACAATATTTCATCCATTTTATCCATGCCACTTGGGATTTACATCTCTGTCTTCATTTTCTCTTCTCTGAGCTGAAGATAATGAGTTAGTCAGATTTTGTCACTGCTGCAGAGTCCTTGCCTGGTTTTGCTCTTCCATTTGTGTGCATGTGAAATGGGGACAACACTCCACATAACTGGTGCTTGTAAAGAATTTAAGGCCTAATACACAGAAAAAAAGTGTCATTTTAGCATTCCAAAGGCTGCTTTTAAATTAATTTACAGGGATCAATACAGGTGACTTGAGCAGGGCTTGGTCATTTTCAATCACAAATGGATTTTCTTACAAAACACAGATATCAATTAGAGGCATCAGCTTTTGTGGATTTGGTCATGTGCATCATTCCCAGGATGCCCAAAATTCACCTGGCTCTGAAATAGGAATATTCCCGTGTATGAAAGGTGTGGAGTGAGCCCATTCACAGCTAATCTGTACTGACTGAAAGTCGAGTCTCCCACATCTCCTTATTCATCGCCTGCCTCGTGAATCACTGCTCCTGCAAGGCATCCATCATTCCTGGACCAAATGAAAGGGGAAGTGTGTAGTATTCCTTAAGTCATTTTAGCATAGTTAAATTTTGATTTGTCTCTTTCAAAACCCTTTTTTCCCTCGCTAAATCTTTGAAAGAGAGATTACTACAAGAGTTTAAATGGCAACTTTCAAAGTCCTACCGGCTTCTCTTCTGAAGGGTTTGTCTGTAGCTCGTTTTTTAATCTTGAAAGCTTCTTTTTCTCTTTCAGATTGTCTGTGCAGATCACTTTGTTTTACTTAATGTAAATACTCCAGCAAATTTCAGAACCAAATAGTGATGGACGTGATTAGAATCAGAGCTTGGTTAAGTAGCATGAGAAGATCCTTTCTTTCAGCAAGGGAGATCTATCACCTCGCTCGCAAATTATCTCATGCTGACAGAGTGAAATGTTCTGTAACCTGATGAAAACAGAACATGATCTAACTGTATTGATACAGGAGGGGAGAAATGCACACCGTGTTCAAAACAAGTATGTCAGGGAGAGTTCCTTCTTCCCCTGATTTCATTTTCTGAGGCAGGGATTGAGGTAATTGTTTCTCTGATAGGAAAGTGCAGGCAGTGCCTGGTGGATAGGTGGGGTTTACTCCTTTGCTCATTAATTGACATTTCAGGATCTGTGTAACAGGGATGAGGAAGAGCCATTTCACACAGAAAACATCACAGAATGCCATCTTGTGAAATTGGACACAGAACATATTGTAAAAGCCTTTTTTCAGGGGAACCAATGGATTGTTTACAGGCAATTATTAAGACTTTGTCCCTTCTCTCAAACACTTTTGGTGTCAGGGCCAAGTTTCATTTGCTGTTACATCAAATCTCAGATTAAGTCATTATCTACTTCATCCAAGCCACAGAGAGGCTGGATTAATACAGGGGTTGTTGGGAGGAATGTTGGCTTAAAGTGCATATATAGCAACAGAAAACCCAGTGGTGAAACACAACCTCTTTGAGCACCCATAGGGAGCAAAATTATCTGGGTGTGTGGTCCTGTTCACCTCTTTGCTGGGTGCCTGGGTTTGCTCACTGGATCCCAGGGAAAGATGCAATTCACAGACTCGAGTGCCCATTTAAAAGTGTAGTGAGGTTTCAGGAGGTCAGGCTGCTGTTCAGAGCTGGCTGCTCACACACAGAGTTTACAAATACATGAATAATATCATTTACCATCGGTGCAGGTTAAAGGAATCACCACCTTCAAAGCAATGGAGAAGGAGGAGCAGGAGTGCTCCAAGTGCTGTCCAGGCTGTCCTTGCTCCTCTCCCCACAGATTGTTTGATAGAGCACTTGAGGCCGAAGCCTCTTGCACAGACTCACTGTACTCAGTTTTCAAAGTAGTTTACACACCGAGGCAAATTCTTTCTGAGTCCTATGGTCACTGACACTGCCAAAGCTGCCCCTTTTACTGCTCCATCACCACACTCCTCACCCCAGCCAGTGCCACAAAACACTGAAATCCCCCATTGCCATCTGAAACACGGCACAAAGCTTCCACCACACTTAGCGGGGAAGCAGAAGCAGCTATTTTTCAGATCATCAGGTGGATCAGTAAATGCACCTACTCCTTGTCAGTGTTTGTTAAACCTATACTTAAACTGGGCTTTGAAATGGCAGAAAATTGCATGTTGGGTTTATCATTAAGAGGGTGGCGGGGGAGAGAAGGACAAAGCACTGTCTGGAGCAGGAATAAAGCAAAAGGAAGGGTTTCATTTTTCAAACACTGGTTGTTGCTATGAAGGTGGAATGAAACATTCCATGGCCCTTATGATAGTCTTGACCAAATGTGTTAAATCTGAAATTTAACCCAAAATTTGAGTGAGGGAGAATGTGTTTACCCACATCTTAGTTCTTGCTATAATTTCAGTGTTTAAATTTTACATTGCATTGTCTTCTTGTTCTAAACTGACAGAAATTGTACTGATATGACTGCACATTGTTCCTATCAGAATAAAATCTCTGCTAACTTTGTTGATTACGATTCGTTCCTGAATGGTGCTGGCTTTTACCACATCAATAGTGAAGAGTTATCTCTGCACATTAGCTCAAGTTTCCCAAGTAGTTCTGAAAATTAGCAAGCAAATAAATATATATGCCCCGTGTCACCGCTGTCAGTCTTAGAAACTTGTGTGGGAACAAAAACATTTAAAAAAATAACTTAGAGAAAAGTATTTTTAAATTACTTTGCAAAATGGCAGGGCAGTTCCTGGGTTTTTTCACTTTTAAACTCCTCAGTTCTATATTACCCAAATGATCATTTTCTGCGCTTGTGTAAAACAAAAATAGTTTTGCTCTAAAAGATGAGATTTGGCACTTAGGGCAAAATTCCCCTCTCCAATCTGCAATGCAGATGCCGTCGCCGCAGAGCAGATTCCCAGTGCCTTCCTGCACTCAGCTCATGCAGCAAACTTCCCTGACCTCCATGGGAGCTCCATGGAAAGGGCCACGGGGGAGCATCCTCCCCATATGCACCTCCCGTGTCCGGAGCCAACCCGGGACGAGCGCTGGATTCACGCTGGGAGGAGCCGTTTGAAGCTGGAGCCATTTGAAGCTGGAGCCATTTGAACCTCTTCTGCAATCGGGAGGTTTTCCTGGAATAACTGTGCACGGTCTGCTGGAGGAGCCGGGATTCTGGCGAGGCTTTGCACAGCTCTGGGAGCGCTTTCCCTTCTCCCGAGCGAGGTGACAGCTCTGCAAACCTACGAGCGAAAATTTGCCATCAAACCCAAATCCTGGCAGTCTGTGCTGTGTGCGGGGAGAATTCATCCCCCCATGGTGCTGCCTTAAAGTTCTTTGTGTCCTTCCATTCCTTCCATCCTGCCACTGTCCCTCCAACCCATCCTGTCTGTCACGTGCCTAAGATAACATGGAAAAGTCCTCCAGGGAGGAGCCCCTCGGGATGAGGTGGATTGGAATCCTTTCGGTATTTGTACTGGGGAAGGTCCCTTCCCCTGTGCACCGAGAATGTGTTCAAGGCAGCCCCAATTGCTGGTTCTGTGTGCCTCGAGGCAATGAAAGCAGGATTTTCTCTTTAAATCACTGCTAATTAGAATGAATAAATCTAACGAAATAGCAACAGAGAATATTAATTGAAATAACCCCCCGAATGTCACCTAGATGTAGTTTTGAATTTTGCTGTTGCTTTTTGGCTGTAAAGTCACACAAATAAGTGTATATATGCCTCCATGCCTAGGAAAGTGTGAAAACCCAAAAAATCACAGACACAGGTGGAAATTAATTTTGGTAGAAATTTCCAGCGGAAATATTTATTCAGCCATGTTGGAATCAATTTCCTTTTTCTCCCTAAATCACTATATTTGTGAAAAAGAGGAGGGAGAAAGTTAACCTAGTCTAGATTTCTATGCCAGATTTGACAAATAACTGAAGATGCAGAGGGAAATTTTGAAAAATAATTTTTGTTAAAATGAGACCTGAGCCATCCTGCTAAAAATGAGTGGGGCCTGAACACCTTAGCCATTTTAGAAAATGTTATTTCTCATGGCACAAGGGCTGAAGTCAGTCCAGGGGGGCTCATAAAACCAATCCCCAACACTCAGACTCTTCTTGCACCACAAACAGCAGAAGGGGCTGAAGCCATGGAGGGAACTGGTGCTGCAAATGATTCTGGTGCAGTTGCTTCCAGTTTTCCAAAACCAAGATCTTCCCTCTGGAAAACACAGTACAACATAAACCCAGAGTTTGTGTTCTATGGGAAGAATAGGAAGATTTCCTTTGCATCTTATTACTACTTACCTTTCTGTCTGACTGCTCAAAATGAATTTCCTTCCCAGAAGAGCAAATGTTAAATGTGCTATCACATACACCTTTGTATGGAATTTTCTTGGATTTATAGAGATGTTATTTTTAAATTTCTTGGATGAGACAAGAGGCCTTTCTTTTTAAGTGCCTCACTTGGCTCTGTGGTTTCTGTGTTAGGTTGTTCCCCTATAATTTTTTTCATAACCTTGGGCAAGTCACTTAATACCTGCATTTCATTCAAACCCAAACTGGGTGCCAAGAGCTGGAACCTGCCTGCTAACTCTGCCCTCTTCACAGACTTGAGGAGTTGCCTCAGCAAGAAGGAAATTACAAGATTAATTAATATCATGTGTTCTGGCATTAATTCACTCCAAAAATTTCATGTAAGATACAATGGGATTAAATGATCAATATTGATTTAAATACGTGGATGGTTTTAAAAGAGGAGGTGCTGTCTCAACATCAAAAAAGGTTCTGAGAGGTTCTGCCTTGCTTACATGATTTATATCTTTTAAATGCAGTATTGATCTTCTCCTTTCAGTGGAATGAAGGGATAAAATTCTCCTTTTCAATTATACAATAATACAAAAGGGACCACAATTATTTCAGAGCTTTCCTGTTCTAAGCTGTAATCAACACCAGAGCTGGAACACATCTCAGACCGTGGTGTACAAACTTATCCCCTGCAGTGCCCCAAACCAGCTCAGAGGGGCCTTGTCTGATCCCCCAGGACAGACTGTGTCCTGTGGGAGAAATTCAGTGAAAATCCTGCTGATCAAGGTCTCTCCCAGAGATTTCCCATCCCCTGCCTGTTACTGCATTACACAAGAAATCTCCAGTTTAGCCTCTAATCCTGGCAAGCATTTCTTGGCCCACGTTGCTGTCCTTTCATGTTGGCCAAGTTTGCAGGGGGAGAAGGAGGAGGCCAAAGATGAGCCAGCTGGTTTTAAACCCTTCAGTGCATTCTGTATTCCCTGACACAGGGAATGAAGACAAGCTCTGGGCCTCCTGTTTGCTTTCTGGAGAAGGGCTGGGTCATGTTTGGGGAACGGAGCTTGCCTCCTCCAGCGCTTGTGTCTCGTGAGAGGGGTAGTGCCTAAGGACCAGGAGGGATAAGCTCGTGCTCCAAAGGAAGCTGGCAATAAAGTTTGCTCTATAAAAAGAAACCTGCAGTTAGGATCCAGTTTCCTATTCTGAGTCAAGGCAGGGTGTCGAGTCAGAAATTCCGACCCAGCGGGTCAGGAAGGATTCCAGGACATCTTGAATCACAGCTCTGATGTGCTCCCTTCCTTTCTCCCTTTGGCCCAAGTCCCACTGGGATTACTACTCAGAACTATTTTATTCAATTCGCTCTGTGCCCTGTGCTTGGTATGAATACACGCTGTGTTTTCCAAAGGCTCCAGCTTCTCTTCATGTCTTCTTAGCTGCCTACTCTTGTTTCTCCTCTCCTTATTCTGCACATGAACAGTTCCCCTCCTCCACTTAGAAGACTTTTTTGTACCTACACCACAGGAGACACCGAAGTCTACCCTAAACAAGAAGTGGCCTCGCTGTTCCCAGTGTCCTTGCTCCTGGTATTTCACTTGTTAATTATTTGGGTGGTGATGTTATTCCATACTTATTTCTTAATGAGACTTATTTTGCTAAGGACACAGCTGATTTTGTGGGCACATTTGTATTAGGGACTTTCTCACCTATCCTTCCGTCTGTGTGCTTGGCAACCTAGGTGGAGAATAGGAAATATTTCTCATAGTTGTCATTCTCAAGTGGTGCTGGCTTCCAACTATAAGGTCACAAAAATAGTAGAGAAACCATAAATTATATATACCACGCATAACACATGGTTCAGTGATACTTTATGATGAGAAGAAGTGAAAATTTCAAATCTGTCTGGAAAGAAGGCAAAGGGTAAAATAGAGAAATCACTTGTAATGTAGAGTCACTTAAATGTGGTGAAATGGAGCCAGTGGGACACAATCACCTGGATGGTTTTACTGATCATTTATTGAGTACTGTCCTCTTGGTTTTCTTCCCTCCAACAGGACACTAAATGAGCTGACAATGGGATTTCTTTCTCTTCACCATTCTGCAGGCAGCTCATGCTAAGGATGATATGTCCAAAGGTAACAATAATGCAGGAATTAGCAAAGCAATAGACACCTAAAAAGAGAAGAAAATCTAAAAGGTGGAATAACAGCTTTAGAAGAGAAAATTCCTAGTAGGTGAGTGGAACGCATGGGATGAGCCCATTCCCCATGGTTTCAGTGGTTCTGTGGATCAAAGATGTGTTTGCACAGGGTCTGACCTGTCCTTAGGCAAAGCAGTCGGAGGCAAAAGAAGGCAAAATAAGGCTGGGCTTTACTCATTAGGCTTTAATAATTCTTCTCTTTGGCCTGATGTCTCTGTCACTGTGCTGCACACTGGGCTATCTTCAAAGCAAGGGTGGGGAATGCTCCACCTGGAACAGACACCTTGTAATTTAGTACTGAGGTCATTTCCATGGGAGATGTGAACCTCCTTAGGGAGATGTCTCCCACTTCCCTTTACTGGAGTGACAGAGGACACTGCCCCAGGGTCTGCAGAGGATTTTTTCTAAAAGGAGCACCTCAGGTACCCAGACTTGAGGGGAATGTTCTTGGATGGGGCTCCAGTTCTGTGGGACATGAGCAAAGGTGGCCATGGAGGTCAGCACTTCATACCTGAGAACCACAAGGTTTAAACCTTGATGGAAGCACACACATCAAACATCTCCCTCACTTCAGGGTTTCCACTGACACTTTGTGTCCGTCTGCTGAGGAACTGAACTTTCTCCATGAAGGTGTGTGCCAAGGCCATGCTGGGAGAGCCATGCCTTCCCCTGGCCAGGGTGATGCACCAGCCTGACCCCACTGCAAACTCTCCCTCAGATCTTTCCCTGACAGGTCAGCACCTCTGGGAGCTCTCAGCTTCAGACCAAACCAACCACCAGCTTCATGCCATCACCTCAAACTCTTGATCCTTTGCTACATTTTATCAGGCAAGTATGAAGTGATTGGGAATCCAAGATGTATTATTCCAGGGTGATTTGGCATATCTGTAAAGGACAGAGTGTTTGGACAATGGAGAATCTAATCTTCATTTTTTCTTTGCCTAAAAATTTCTGCATCAAAAATCCAATGCCCTGCTGCAAAGACTCTGCCAATTCCCCTTCCCTCCAAGACAGTGGCTGTTATTTTCCTTATTCCTCATTCGCTGGGCACTTGCCTACAAGGCTTCAAACTGAGAGTGAGCAGGGAACACCAGGCTGCCCTTCCCTGCTTTGCTCCAGCACATGCAGGTTATTTTAGATGATGATTCCTTTGAAGGAGAAACAATGAACTGTGCGAATCAAATGTTTCCACAGCAGTTGAAAACGGGAGCAGAGAAACATTAAAGACAATGTAGCAATAACAGGCAGGGAGCTAAGAGAGAGATGGGGTAGAAGATAACAGGGTATGGGTAGAGCACACAAGCTAATCAGGAAAAATTAGATGAGGAAAGGAATGTGGAAAAATGGAGAGGTAAAGATTGAGAAATCTGTCTGCCAGGTAAGCAAGCTGAACTGTCTCACTTTGGCAAAAGGGAAGGTTAGAAGTGTTGACTGACCTCTGATGAAATCTAGCATGTATTTTCACAACCTCTTAATAAGAGTAGCAAAGTAGCTGTATTGCATCATGGTCTGAGAAATGGATACTTGGAACACGTTCCAGCACCCTGGCTGTGCTGTCACTGCCAGGACACCAAACTCCTGTGCTGGGTGTGCTGCTCCTGGAGGGCTGCTGCAGGTGCCTTCCACAGGGCAGGCTGTGCCCAAGCTTCACAGTTTGGTGTTTTTACCTGTAATCTCTGTCGGATTCCCATGTGTCCTTTAAGTGCAGGTTTCTTTCACCTGAGGCTCTCTTATGGAGGTGAAAGAAAAGGTTTGGTGTCCAGCACTCAAGGCATAACTGAAATTTCAGGGCTTGAGGCTCTCATATATTTTGTTCAAGGAGTTGGAGGCCTGTGGCCAAGCACACACAGCTGATCTGTGAGTTGGTGCTGTGAAGGTCCCTGTAGTGACACCTGAAGAGGTGGGGGTTTTCCCCATTCCTATCCTGGAAACTACCCTTAGATCTGTGTCCCACAGACATTTGCAGTGGCCCCTCTGTGCATTCCAGTCTTTATAGCAGGCTGTGGGCTGGGGTGACCACACCACCAAACCCCAAAGCCAATGGATACTTCCCAAAGGCAGAGCCTGAAAGCTCCCAGGCTGTGGTTTTCCACTGTGGTGGAGGAGCACATGAAGAGCATTTGCTCACGAGTTCCACCTTTCCCACCAAGTGCTGCATTCCTTTATTCCTCCTTTATATCACACTTGCCTTGCCGTTGTTGTTTATTTGGGCACAAAGTCTCCTTCACCACTAGTCCCATCAAAATCCTCCACAGGGAAGTGTTTTTCCCTCCTGATCCTGGAGGCACTGCTGTGAGAGCCTGCTGGTGACAGTCCCACCCCTCTGCCCTGAGCTGCATGAACCCTGGGCTCAGGGAGCAAACCCCAGACCTGGAGCTGCTCCGCTTTTCCCTCGTGCAATCCCAAAACTGCTTCAAACCCCAGCAAATTTACACCGTGTGGTGTCATCTCACAGCCCCTGCCAGTGAATGTAAATGGCATAAAGAGCATGTGGAACAGATGGAATGAGACATGCACGTAAAGAATTAAAGTATTTGTGAGGGAACTTGGCAAGGATGTTGGAATGCTTCAAGCACTGTGTACGGGGGTGGAGGGAGGGAGACCGGGATGAGTTGTGGGGGCCTCTATGCTGGTGATCCATTTCCTTCAGAAACAATATGTGACCTATTTCTGTAATTGTGCTAAACATAGCAACAAATATTCCCTTCTTCCCACCTTCCTTCGGGAAGCTTGACAACTTCTTTAGTTGGAGAAAATGCTTCCTTGAGGAAGAGCCGTGCGCTGCTTGATTTCCCACTGAAATATTAGATTAAATTAAAGATAGCAAAGGGAAAAATGAAGGCCTGGGTGGGAATGGGATGGTCTGTTAGAACCAGGGACAGTGCCCTCACCTGTGGGCAGTGCAGGGAACCAGCAGGGAAACAACCCACAGCTCTTAAATTCACTTACATGAAATGACTTGGAGTTTTCATTTAAAAGCTTTATGGATTGGCTTAGCCCAATTATTTAAAATGTGACATTTGGGGAGATTTTATATACACGCACTAAGAGTGAGGGGTTTTTGAGTGGCTCATCAAATTGGAAAGGAACAGGATGAAATTTTGTGTAAAAGAGACAAAGAAAACCACTGGGAAAATGAATAAAAAGTCTGGACTTCTGCAGACCCCTTCCTTTTACAGTTGCTTGAAGCAAACCACATTTTTGATCAACTCACTGCTTGACCTTTTTCTTTCAAGGTACCTCTTAAAGTTCATGATCACAGCTTGGATTGGCTTTGAGCAGGGAGCTCTCCATGTCACAGGTTAGGGTGGCAGTTTTGTGATCTCCAGTCTGTCTTTCTCACAGAGAGGTGACAGAAGCCCTAAATCTGAGGATAAATGTTCTTGTTCATTACTCCAGCAAAACATCTAAATTCAGAGATGGGACAGGGAGCTTTCCTGCAGCCACAGGAAAAGCAGAAATACTAACTAAACAGATTTTTGAAAGGAAAGAGTGATGAGTTTAGAACAATGCAGACCAGCAGTTTAGGATAAGGTAACGCCTGATGGTTTTCATTAAATCCATGACACTTCTTGTGGTGCTACTGAACTGTAAAGGAAGCCCCCAGTCAGTGAGTTGGCCCAAAAAGAGATCCCAAACCAACAATGTGAATAGAAGACACAAGTCAGGTTTCCCTTGATAATCATAGAGGGCTCAAATTACCTTCCTTTCCATCCCCAAAGGGGGCATAAATACTTCATTTACGAGATTGTTTACGCATGACTAATCTATTTCTACTTGCTAATTGTAATGACTAATGTGTGTTACAAGACAAATATTAGCTTGTAATAATACCTGAACAAGTAGATTTATAAGCGTTAAGCAAAAATACAAATAATTAGGAGAAGCTGACTGGCATTATCTTCTAATTAAGTATAAAGACACTTTCTGTATGAAAGCAAAAGCCTGAAGATTTCTCCAGAAGCTGTAGGAATAACTAGGCCATGCTGCTGTTCTCTTGATAAAAGGGCAGGAGTCAGGTAATATTTAATTTCCATGGGAGCTGCCTTCAGTCACGCTTCCCCCACTGACGTCAGTGCAACAAAAGCACTTTTGGCCTGTTCCTACCTGCTGAGGCCATATGTCCACTGGGAAGAATTTGGCAGACATCTCCGAGTAGAAGTAATTACAAGAGACAGGAGCAGTCCAGAGAGCCCAGTTTGGGAGTTATTTCTGCACTGCCCAACTCCTGCCCACTGCTCCCAGAGAGTGCTGCCTGGGATACACAGACACGCTTCTCACCTGGCCTCTGCTGCTTCCTTTAAAGCAAATGTGAAAACTTGGCTTTGGTAGAAGTAGGTTCTCTTTAGGTGAGGTGGAACATCAGCTCAGTTATTCCAGCCTGCGGAGTGTATCTCCATTTTTTGGAGATTCCATTATAAGGAGCACATGGACCAAAGGGATTTTCCAACTGCTATGATGTAAATGTTGTGTACAGGCCAAAGCAGCACAGCTCATACTATATTTGAAAAGTGGATTTAAAGAGACACCATCGACTTTGGTACCTCCTGAAGGAATCTCCTGTGGATTGTACCCTCATTGCCTGAGAGGCAGCATTGAAGCAGTGATTCCCAGACTGTCCTGGTGGAAAGATAGCTGGTTAATCCCAGAGCACACAAGTGAGCAGGCAGCACCTGGTATGAGAGAAGTTGACCTCAAGAAGCAGCTTGGGACAGAAGGAAGTGTGGCACTATGACAGAGTGGCTGAAAATTGATGGGAGATGGCTCCAGAAGTATAAATTAGCTCCAAAGGTATAAATTGGATTTTGGCTCATAAATGGTGCCATTACCTCAAAAATAGTATTCTAGAGCAGCTTGTTACAGTAACAATGTAATCCCTCATTTAACCATCCTGAGTAGCACCTGAAATATCTGACCTGTATCACAGACAGGCAGCCCAGCCAGGAGCCCTGCCTGAAACCACAAAGTGAGCTGAGAGCTGTGCTACAAATGTTACCCAGCTCTCATGCCCCCAAATCCTTCCTTCCATTTTGACATCTTCCCAGTCCCCAGGATTCTGAGAAGTGATTGGGATGTTTCACACTGAGGGATACAACAGGGACCTCCCCCCTGACAGGTACCACAGGGACACAAGGGTTTGTCTGACCAAGGTGCAGGCTGGGAATGTGCTCATCCTGCAACCCAGGGGTCTGCACTCAGCTGAACCTTAGCAAAGATTTTGTGAATTTCCAATGCAAACAACAACAAAACAATGATTTATGTGCCTTCATCCAGTCCATCTTAATGGCTTCATATTGAGACCAAAGCAGAGATTTGGTAGAATTGCTACTCCTAAGTTTCTCCTTTTACTCAAACTCTACAGCTCTGATGTGAGTTTAGATTTTACACAAACGCATTTCTTCCAAATACAGATTTGGAACACCAACTGTGTTTTGTCAAAATACTGTATTAGCTTGAAGGTGTAGAATAGAATTTAGACACTGCAGAGTGCTGTGACTTGTAGCTTCGTCAATCATTTAAAAAAACAAATCTCTGTTAGCAAAACCAAGCACATTTCAGAATAAGTTTGTATCCATCAAGCCCCAAGTCAGCGCTTGTTTCTCAGTGTGAGGAGGAGGGTTTGTTTAAATCAGCAGAGCTGGCCTTTGTCCATTTTAGGTGTGTGTGCCAGAGAGCTGAAGGTCACCTCTGATTAGACTGGCCAAGCATCCTCTGTGATTTCAGAAAATCCAGGGGCTCATGTGACCTGTTCCCCCCTGGGTCAGGAGGGGAACCCTGGGGAGGCAGGGACAGCTCCTGGGTTTGGAGCAGGGAACAGGTCAGTGTTCCTGCCAGGCCTGGGGCACAGTTACCCTTTCCATCTCCTCTGCAAATCTATTCAGATTTTTAATTTTTCTTCTGTATAAAATGTCAGCCAAAGGATTTTCAAGCAAAACGATCTGCTGAGTGGGTATGTGAGTATTAGTTCTGTTGTGTGACTTGAACGAGGCCAAGGGGCTGCAGGCTCCACACAGGAAAATAATAAATATCCCTGTGTTATTCCTTTTTTCCTATGTCAAGGAAAGACAAACATTTCAGTTTCTTCCTGAAACGAGTGTCAGAAAAATCCAAAAAAGCAACATTCACTGGGCTGCAGGAAAACAGAAGGCTGAACAGATATCTCTGAGCTGAAAGATAGGTTCCCTGTACACAAACATTTCAAGGCACAGATAGTTTCTTGAGTAATCAAGAAAGCAGTTGATTAAATTAAAAGCAGTTGAAATATTTTACTTTATACAAGTATATTATCTTTTAATGTGAATATTTGAAATTTTTCATGGTAGGAGTGGTAGCAAAATAGGATTTACTCTGTAATTCCATTGTAAATTGGGGCTTGTGAAACCTTGAAATCTCAGAGAAATGTGTTGTTTCATCTAATAGGGCTTGGAAACAGGGATGTCAACACAGGGCATCTCTGGAAGTCTTATGGCTCTAATTCCTTTATTCCTTCTCATAATTTCAGCGAAAGCTTTCAGCACAACATTTATCTGCAGCTGATGGATCACTGAATGCTTACAGCTGAAGAAAATGAACATCAAAGATATCCAGTAAATTATTTTAATGGTTGGATCTTTACCAGAGCGAGCTTCGCCTTTTGCGTGTTTTGTTTCCCATAAAAATACAGTTCATGTATGTTCCGAAGGCAGAATTTAGCCAGAGCTGACTATTTGCTTTGATTTACATTTCTTATAAGTGAGCTGTGAGTGAACTTGACAGCTCTGTGGCCGAAGGGAAGTCCTGATACCCAGGTTCCAGAACAAAAGGGCCTTAATGAGGTCAGAGTGGTAACAGAATGTAAAACAGAACATTTCTTATTCAATCTCGTTATTACTGATGAGCCTCCACTGGGTTGTTCAGGCTCCAGTTCGGAATGGGGTGAGAGGAAGCAAAGACAGAAGGAGGAACAGACAGAAATGTGAATAATACAGAAATTATTAGAAATATTGGGATGTGGGTGCCTGAGTGAAAGGCAGGGACATCACCTCAGCGTTCTGGTCAATACACCTGACACTGAGCCCTGCTTTAGTCTGTGGATGAGTTATTCTCAGGGGTCTCACCCCATCCTTGATCTCTCTTTAGCTGGTGAAGTCCACGGCAGTGACAGCTGCCCCAAACCCTTTGCTCTCCATCCCATAAACGCTCACTGACTGTGCAGCTGCTCTCCCCTCCTCACATCCCAAACCTGCTGAATACATTGTTCTCATTTCAGTTTGCAGCATAACTTTGCACCCTCAGAAATCAAGAGGTACAGAATTTGGGATCACCACAATAAAATATGTTTTAATGATAAGGAAAGTAAATCTAGAGGGAAGAGGAAAGGAAAAATTGGCAATTCCCATTTGATGGTGCCTGTAAGGACCTGAACACGAATGAAAGAATCTGCACAGTGGTTGCTAAAGGCCTGAAGCTCCAGAGCTGTTGCCTAGAAAGAGATTTTTATCCCTTTCCAGACTGCGGTAACTGTTTCCACCTATGGATATTTGAAGGAGGAATTGTTGGAAGATAACAGAAGGCAAAGATCTACTTTAGTCCAAGCTCTGATGTGGTCACTGATCACAGACATGAGCCACAGTTTTTATTAATCTTTTTTGTAACATGACTTTAAAAAACCTCAAAGATTTCTTAGGACCTACAGGAAAAACTTCACCTTATCTTTTCCCACCACAGGAAAGGAAAACTATTTTTAGAATTCAAAAAAATATTTGGAGTGATGTATTTCATTTGCCCTTTCTTTTCCTGCACTTTGTCTACAAAGTCCATACTGCAGATTATTTTTTTGCTTGTCTTAATTTTAAGCTGCAAAGAAAACCTTGTAAGTTTGGCAGGAGAAGCCCCCAGATATGTCAGTGCAATACTTTGCAATTCTTGTTTTTACAGCCATAAACACCTTCTCATGCCAGAGGGGAAGAGGACTTTAATCCAGATAAAATAAGATCCTTAAACCCTGAAAACTGTACTCAGATTTATGGGCCAATTTTAATATTTGGGCTCCCATGCCAAAAGCTGCACATTCCACATGTGCAGCATCCCAGGGTCATGGCACACCAAGCTGCATCACCCATCCAGAGCTACCCCAAACCTCTTCCAACAAATAAACTCTGAGTTTTGTTCTCAGAATGTGTTTGCCAAATGTTATTTCCATATTTACTTTGCCTTTTAGCCTTAAATATATTTTTTTTTCTCTTGTAGTATTTTTATCCTGTATCTTATTTAACACCTTTTAATAAGCTGAATTCTTACCAAGCGAGCACAACAACATCTGAAAGATGAAATCTCTCTCTTTGATGGTATGTAACCATGACCCAACAGGCCCATCCTCTGCCTGCAGGGCTACTGGGAGCTTCATGTTAGATTATTAAATCCTTCAGAAACTCAGGTATGTTTATTCCTAATGCAAGGTATTCTGACAAATCACCATTCTTTCCTCTTTCGAGTGCAAAAATCATTTACAATTTAAAAGTATTTGCCATTTTGCTCTGCCTAAATCATTCTCCCCTTTTATTCCTGAATAGTTTCAGTTGCCATTTGCTTCTTTCTGTTTTTCCAAGCAGCTCATTTGCTTTGGTTCTGCAGAATATTTAAATGTGAAGTTGCAATGGTGTCTCACAGAAACCAACAGGACAAGCTGGAGCACAAAACTATTCTTCACTTCCACCTGAAGATAAACACCGTCCTCTGCCTTCTTTGCAAGCCCTTTCTGGCCAGTTCTGTGTCCTTGCACTTGAAGCTCCCAAAGCCTCTGGGAAACACAGACCATTCTCATTCTTTCTTTACAAAAAACCAAGTGAAAACCTGTTCTCAGGTTTTGACACATTTTGACTGTCAAATGGGTCAGCCTATATGGGACTGCCTGAAGCTTGATTTTTAAATCTTATCTCTATTTCCAACAACTTCTATTTTTTAGCATTACACTTGCTTGAAAGTAACAGTTTGCATTTACTACTTGCTTCATCCCTACCAGTTATACCTGAAATGTCATCTAAATATCACTGTGATGTAGGGAAGGAATCAATCTACTCTGCTCCTGAACTGTTTTTATCCTTTCATCCACAGCCACATTTCTAGAGATTTTCTCGGATTCATTGCTGGCAGTTTCAACTTCACACAGACAAATTTAGCCATCCTTTTTTCCTGGCTGCCTCACACTTCCATCACCAGCAAAGGCACCCAGCTACAAGCACTGCTCTTTAGAACGAGCTGGGCACCTTTGGTGCCCTCCTTTCTTTGGGTGTTCCCTCTCTGTCCAAACCACCACTCACTGCTCTCACTCAGCCCCTGCTGCTCCTCCATCCACAGCAGGCAGAGAAGATCTTTTCTCTCTCAGACAGCACAGGATTGTCTATCTCCCTTGGCCTGACACTGCTTCCTTTCCTGCCTCTCTTCTATCTTTTACAACCCAGAGAACAAGCAGCTACTAAGATAATTTGTCTGGTTTCTGATGAAAATACAGGAGCACATCTTCTCCTGAGTCAGCTCAGAGGTCTCATTCTTGTCATTAGGACTCGAGTATTAATTTGAACTTTTTCTCTTCTCACTTTGCTAATGTGACCTTCAGTTAGTGGAGATCCTCTACAACGATTTGCAGATTTCTTTCAACGTGGAGGTGAAAGAAATCTTTCTTTTCTCCTCATCTTGGAGGTGGAAAAACTTCCCCAAATTGGCTTTCCAGGTCATTGCTCTTCCCCCAAACTGCTCCATAGCAGGTGTTGTTAGTACAGGATCCAGACAAGCAAACAAAATAATTTTCAGGGAATTTTCCTGTGTGTGACCCTCAGGGGGGAGGTGGAACCCTTGACAAGGCTGGCTGATTCAAAGAGCACGGTCTGATCCTTGCCAGGATTAAACTATGGGTCTGTGGACACCTGCTCTACAAACAAACCTTTTACTGATGCTTTTAATTTCCTTCTAGAAGTGCCCATCCCTTCAGGAAATCAATATCTTGTTTTAAAACTCAGATAACTTTTTTATCTTTACTAGGAGTAAATAAACCTGTGAATGGAGTCATTCCTCTATCTTAATAAAAATAAAATTGAAATGTGAGTTTACAGGCAATCTGTTAAAAAAAAGAACTATTGGGTATTGGTTTGTTTTTTGAATTTTAAAGTTATTTTAATGTTAAAATTAGATGTTGTTAATTAAGCCAGTGAATTAGTTTGGCTGGTTTGGGGTTTTTTTTTCCCTCTTAAGTCTCCAATCTGTGGAAGCAAAGTTTTTTGGTTTAAGAACAAAATAACTTTGAGTTCTTATTTATAAACACTTGAAAAAAAAGTGTAAATATTGGATGAATTCAAAAACACTTAAAAAATACATGCAATCTCATAAAAAGTGGGCAATGAGACCACTGAGAACATACCTGGAGTGAGGGTGCTCAGCTGTGCTTTATCACAAGAACATACATAAAGAAACTACAGAAATCATGGTCAAAATCTTCTAAAATTCTGTGACTTTCAGTCCTTGCCAATGAACTTGCTCGTTTGAGTACAATTCCTCTAAGGGCAACCCAAGAGCAGGGGGCAAACAGAATGATTTTATTTTTAGCTTTTTTGCCATATAGAACAGTTGGGGATCACTTCCTTGTGTGGTATTCATAATTTGGGTATCGTATCACCCTCCCCTCCCTGTTCTTTGCATTACTGGGGAGGAAAACACAGAAACCAGTACAAGTGACACTTGAATAAATCAGACAGAAGACAATCCTTAGTGATACTGCAGCCTCTGGACTTTGTCCTAGTGAGTAACCACAACATTCAACTCAAATACATGGAAATACATGTTTTACCTGGAGATGAGTTGTCTTTGCCATGGGATGTCCAACGCTGCTGAGTTTTGACATGGACAAAGCTTGGCTGGGCTCCAGTTCTGCTCCTGGTGTGAGAAGGACCAAACCCTACCTGCAGAGCTGGGAGAGCCCTGCCTCAGCCTGGTGCTCCCAGCAGTCGTGTTCCTCCAGGAAATGCTCGTCATGGATGGGATGTACAGCAAAGGGGCCAGACTTTGGGACAAAATAAAGCCAAGCCCCTGTCTGCCAGGCCAGCTTTGCTGGAGCTCCTGTGACACCTTCATGTCTTCCCCCATGTTTAGTTTGAAGCTTAAGCAGCACCTGCTGGTGAAAACAAAGACTATGGAAGTGCTGAGCCATCCTCCTGGAAGAACAGGTTTCATCATTACCCCGAGCTCTGGGGAAGTTGTTCCAGAATGAAATAAGCTGGGCTACCACCGTCTGGAGTAATTTTGTCAAGGTAGGGACTGGCTCATTCCCAGCTCTGTGTGCTGAAGGCTGATGCGACCCAGCTGATCTCCAGGAGCCTGGGAACTTTCAGTGGCTGAGCTTTGGAAGTGCAAATTAATCTATTGCCAGATTTAGTCAAGACTGTGTCTTCCCACTATGGAAAAATGGTTATTTTGTTATAGTAGAAACCCCAAGGTTTCTGTTCATGTTCATTGATTTGTTGAAAAGAGGTGAAAGAAAATAGGGAATAAAACTGGAATGCCCTGAGTTGGGGAACACGTTCCACCACATACCATCTCAGGTAATTATGCACGGGGAAGTGCCACTTGTGTGTGATATCTGTAAGTGGAACAATTCCTGTTTGAAGTAACGCTGCTGTCAGAGACAGCAAGGGAGCTTCCCTACTTTGGTACTGGGAAGGGAAGGATTAGACTGTAATGATTTCCCTTCTCTGTGGTAACTGAATGCAGTATAAAGTCAAGTACCTGGCAAAGTGCTTAAAGAAATGTTATTTTTTTTCAGTTTAAAACTGAAATGGACTTGGCAGCGCAGGGCCGTGGTCAAAATGTGTGACCAGTACCATTTCCAAAATGCAAGAACCAGCTACTCAGCTTCAGAACACTGCCACAAAACAAGGAACTGAATTACACCACACGATTTTTAGCAAAACTAAAAGAGGGGAGATTTAGATGAGATGGTCAGAGGAAATTGCTTATGGTGGGGGTGGGCAGGCCTTGGCACAGGGTGCCCAGAGCAGCTGTGGCTGCCCCTGGATCCCTGGCAGTGTCCAAGGCCAGGTTGGCCACTGGGGCTTGGAGCAGCCTGGGACAGTGGAAGGTGTCCCTGCCCATGGCAGGGGTGGGATGGGATGAGCTTTAAGCTCTCTTCCAACCCAGGCCATTCTATGATTCCACAATTTTAAATTTATAAAGTATTTAACATTCATAAGACTACTGGAAGATGGCCAAAGCAGCACAGTATGAGTATGTTAACATTTCTCCTCATGAAAATGGACCTGAATCATCTGTTAGACCCCACGTTTTCCTGACAAAATAAAGCATAATAAGCCATCAGTACTTGTAAGATCCAGATAAGAGGAATGGTGCTGACTGGAAACACCATTTGGAGGCTAAGCAGCATATGGAAGGAACAGGAATTCTGCAGTGTGCAATCCAGCACAGGATTTCTCTGGATAAGTAATAACATGGTTCTCGATTCCAAAATATTTTCTATAATAAGAAAATAATCTTTTTTTTCATGGTAAGGGAAGTTCTTTTATTCCAGAAATAGGATGGATACTTCATCAAAGGGTTTGTTTTCCCTGGGCCTCCCGTAGTGATAGGATGGGTGCGTGGTGCTGCACTGGAGTTACAAAAGCTCTACTATTTTGATGCGGAAGGATGTGGTTTGGGGTTGGTTAATACACATTGCTTGACATATTTACAAGTGTCAGATTGTGTTCTCTGTTTATAAGACTTGTGCCAAAAGGAAGGGGAGTAACGTAGGCCAGAGTACTTCCCTGATTCCTGGTGCCAGGATGTAACAGTTTCTAGGCTGTGACACTTGGGCTGAATAAATTGCAATTGTAACCGAATGTGAATAATTTGTATTTGAAAACACTTTTCCTCTCAGTAATGGCCCTGTCTTTGCAAGGCAGAATTCCTGGTCAGTGTGGCAGGGGAGGGACTGGATGGATGATGGATTTGTCAGAGGAAACACATGCACAGTAAGAACACTGGGCTGGGTGGAAATTTTCTTTTGGCTTAAATTCAGTCTCTCACTCTAAGTACGTAATTCAGGTAAATGTGATGCCTGTTTGTGGGAGAGATTTGTTACCATGAGGTAAATCCAGACTAACTCCAGTCAGCCATTGCAAGAGATGCTAATCTTAAACTTATTGCCAAGAAAAGTAAATTGCAAAAAAGACACTTAAATGAGATTAAAATCACGATAAGGAAAGCTGCCATTGAGCACAGAGTGAGAACTTTTTCCACTGAATCATGTCATTGAAAACGTGCTGCGTTTCTGTATTACAGCTTAAGCTGAAATGCTCAATATCTACACCTGTTAAGCAGCAATTATTTGCTTTCTACCACCTATGGAACTCTCCAGTCAGGGAGAAACTCAGGCAGGTGAGCCTTAACCAGCTCCTTAACCTCTCAATGGGTCATTACAAACAGTGAAAACATTATTTGTGACTTATTTTCTGTTTAAGCAAAGTATTTAATATTTACTGTTTATTTTATGTCTATCCCTCCTTCTTGCATGGTGCTGATAGCACCAAGGGTTTGGTCCCTGTATGGGCCATTCCCTTTCGAGCTGGACTCCATGATCCTTGTGGGCCTCTGCCAACTCAGAATACTCTGGTTCTTCTCCACATGATGACTATCGTGGGAATGAATTTCATTTGTTTATCTAACTCAGGTATTTTCGAGCTCCTTTATAAAGACCTAACACCACCCAATGTCTCTGCAGCTGTTTCGGGCGAACGCAGAGACTCCGGGGCTGTGCGGGGGTCGCGTTTCACGGGCCGTGCTGAGCGTGGGGTTAAACTCGGCCGTGAAGGAGAGCTCGGCGTGCCCTGATGTGGCCGTGGCCGCGAACGAGTTTTGAGGCCTTTTTAAAATTCGTTTGAGCACTCTCAGGCGCTGGAGAAATCCTCCGGTGAACCGCGGAATGGCTGGGACCGGGGTCTGCCCCCGCCCCGAGCGATTTCCCTTCCACGGCACAGCACGGGACACGCTCCCCGTGCCACGGAATATCCCGAGATGGAAAGGACCCAAAGGATCACCCAGGCCAGCTCCTGGCCCTGCCCGGGACACCCCAACACTCCCACCCTGTGCATCCCCGAGAGCGTTGTCCAGCCGCACCTGGAGCTCTGGCAGCCTCGGGGCTCTGCCCATTCCCTGGGGAACTTGTTCAGTGCCCAAAATAAAAGAAAACCTTTCCCAAATGTTTAGGTAGCACGTCTGTTCTTTTACTTTTCCTTGATGGTTGAGAAGAGAATTTTGTCTGGTTGAGAGACGGTGAGTAGTAACTTTCTTTACCTTGTTTATATTTGTCTGGGCAAAATAAAAATGAAAAGCCCATTTGGTGAACTTCTAACATCACAATGTGAAACTCTGTTTCGCCTTTTCCATCAAGTCACTGGCTTCCTTACGTCCTGTGGCACTTCGTGATTTTCAAGTCGTCCCTGCGGAGCCCGTTCAGTGCCCGACCACCCTGTGGGCGTCCTGGCATTCAGCCTAACCGTTCCCTACCGGAGCTCGAGGCGTTCCCCGGGGCTGGCAGTGGCCGCAGGAGCAGGGATCCCGTTCCGAGGGTCGGGACCGGAGCGGGGCCCGGAGCCGGGACCCCCCCGCG
>VZTN01012932.1:248193-290525 GCA_013400515.1 Erpornis zantholeuca
GAACTGGGTGGCGAACGGGGCCAGCCTGGAGGACTGTCACTCCAACCTCTTCTCGCTGGTGAGTGAGTGAGCGGGCGGTGGGCGGGTGGGTGCCCGGGGGTGGCTCCGCGCCGGGTTTGCCGGTCGGGAGCAGCTGCCGGAGGTTTATAGGCAGGGCCCGGGGCTGCTCCTGCGCTGGCCCCTCCCCCGGCCCGGTCCCCGTGTTTATTTTGCTCCTTAGCGTGGTTTGCTGCGGGTCCGTGTATCGCGCTCGCAGCTGGAGATCGGGGAGGGGACGGCTCCGTGTCCCCTGCACGACCATCTTCCCTGGTAAACAGGCTCCTCTCCCCGCCTCCCTTGGCACTCGGTGCCCTGTGCGCTTTGTGCCACCGAACCGGGGGGTTTTCTCTCCTCTCACAATGACAAACGCCATTTCAGCAGCAGCGAACGCTCATGTAGTGTGATCGTCTGTCGGACTTAGCTCCGGGCTCCTGTGACGGCGTGTCAGCTGCTGTTACAGCCTGCTCTCCTCTTTGCACACATCGTGCTCGGGGGCAAGAGGTTAAAAAAAAAAACCCAACCTTTTTAATTTTTTCTTCTCTGAAGCACAACAGCGGCTGACAGTAGCGTGCCGGATTGTTTGCATAGATGCCGTCTGCCCATCTCAGTGGGAACTTCCGACGTGAATTGCGTGGTTTAATGTTGCAGAAATTATGGTATCAGCTTTGGCTAGCTATAGATGGGCAATTTAAATTTAAAATACGAAAACAATTTGTGTGTAATGGCAAAGTCATTTGGAAATACCTTGCTTTATTTTATCTGGCACGCACGGGAACATTATCCCTTCTGGCTGGGCAACAGCTGAGTGAGCGAGAGGGCTGCTGGATCATCGGGAGCCTTCCAGTGCTCCAGGGATAATGTCGGAGGGGAGGAGGGACTTGTTCGGTGCGTGGTGTGGTGGAGTTAAAACCCTGTGATGCAACTTTGGGGGTAGCATGTGTGAAAGGGTTGTGGTGGGTGCCCCCTCCCCGCAGCAGAGCTCTGCCAGAATCGGAGGTGGGTGCATATGTTCTTCTGATAGAACGGAAGAGATTGGTTTTAGCTCCCTTATGAAAATTAAGAGAGAGGAAAAAAAGGAAATTACTTCGAAATGCAAATGATCAAGCTCTTTGTTTTATGCTTTTTAACTTTATTGTAGTATATTTGTTATTTTGTCTCCGAGTTGTTTTGTTTTGGGTTTTTTGTTTTTTTTTTAATCTACATATATTTGGTGTTTATTTTGCTCGTACCTTTTAAGAATCTGGGACGAGAGCCGAAGTCTTCCACTGCAGGAAAACTGGCCCAGAGCTTGTTCTGTGAGAATGATACATTTCTTACTTTGGCTTTTTGTTGAGCTGTTACGTTATGTAAGTTTATATCAGTGCTCCTGCTTGAAGGCATTTGGTAATATTGATAAATATGTAGCAGTGCTCTGTGTATCGAGATGCGGGAAGGGTGATTTGGGGGATTGTTATGGTGATTTGGACTACGCTGCTCTCAAGCCAGGGAGGAAAATAAATCGGGAAGCATGAAGGGAACAATCGTATCTGATTGTGGGAGGGAGGCAGTGGAGGGTTTGCTCCTCGCAGAGTTGTGAAGTCCCCGTTCATTAATGCAGACTGGAGTGTGTGTTTGGAGAGGCGGAACTTCTCCTGCAGTTGCAATCTGCGAATCTGTCACTGGTAAAAATAATTGTTGGCATGCTATTAGCATAAATTATAAAGTGAAGCTATTTCATAGTTATTGTGGTTTGGTTGCTTCTTTTTTTTTCACCCACCTGACTAGGCTAGGGAAATGTTCAATTTTAAATGGGTGTGTTATATCACTGAAATAAGTTTAACGAAATTCTTTTGCAAGTGGCTTTAATAATAATGACTTTAATGTGCAACCCTTTAATCTCCCCTGTAATTTTGTGGGAGGTATCTGTACCTTAATGTGGTGCTGTGTATGAAACTCTGTTTTTATTGTATTCTGGCTCTGAAAGAAAAAGAAGGAATAGAGTAGTAGTATTTTTAAAAATACAGTGTATACAAAAACTTATATTTTTGGAATATTAGGAAGATTTATTTTACATTGTGTTAGTAAATGTTAGTTTTTTGGGATTTATATATCAGTGAAAGATATTGAAAACAGAAACATTGACTGGAAATACATGGCCAGCACCACTGACCCTTTAACCTCAGATTGTCATATTTATTTCAAAATTTGTGGAGTGTTAAAGCTACAGTAGTCTGGACTAGTAGTTAGAGAAACTTTTGCTAATCATTTACTTTTTCAATGTAAGAGAACAAAATTGAAACCAGTAATTTGTGGGAATCCATTCATTCTTTAGGAGCGAAGTAGATTACAAATATTTCAAAAAATGATCTTGATATTAGAAGTTGGGGGCTTTTCAATTGCAGGCTTTGTTTTGGGTGTGAATCACAAAAAAAAGTCTGTGACTGGAGAATTGCCATTCTGAAATAATTATAGTCTATCGTGATACTGTTTGTTCGTGGTTAAATAATATTCCTGGCCACAGACGTTTGTTTTGTGGGAGCAGGAATGCTGTCTCCCTGCCCTGGAGAAGCCAGAGCTCTGTGCCAGCTCTGTCTGGTTGCTGTGGTGGATTTGGGTTGGTTTAAGAATTCATGATTTCTATTTTCCTGTCCACTGTAGACACGCTAGAGAGGTTAGGAGCCTTTGTTGCTTCTTAATCTTTTAATGGGAACTGTTTTCTAAAAGGTTTTAGTAACTGATTCTCTCTTATCAGTGATGTACAGAAAGTGTGGAGGCCCTCGGTGCCCTGGGCTCAGAAAGTGTCATTTGTGGGGGGGCACGGTCTGAAGTGAAGGTTTTGAAGTTCCCTTTGAGTGTGCAGGTGCTGGGCTGGCAGAGCTGGGTTCTGTGGAATGTCCCTCCCGACTGCAGCCCTCGGCAGCACCATTGTGTGTGTGGTGTTCTCCAGCAGAGCAGGAATCCAGAGCCGCCTTGGGAAATGGGTTAGTGCTGGTGTGCTCTGGGAGGCAGAAACTCCCAGCCAGCCTGCACGAAGGCATCCCCAGTCCTGCTCCAAGTGTGGAGCCTTTCCCATGGGGGGATGGAAGGGCCAGTTTGCATCTTTGTCATCAGAGTACTCCTCTAATGACAACTTGTTTAATCTGCTGGGTGTAATAGCCTTGCTCATTAAAAATACACTTTCTGTCTGAATTTGCTGTTCCTAGCACAGCAATAGAAGAAATGATATTTATCCTCACTCTGTTTTTGCTGTAGTCAAAATGTCTGCTGCTGCTTCTGAAAAGAATGTCTGTTTTGATAAACAGTATTTAATAAGCCATTGTAATGGCCAGTTTATTTAAATACTAATTAAGAGCTGTCTAATAACTATTTAGAGACAAAATGTTCTGAGGTAATATGCTTTGTATTAAAACTTCAGCCCCAGCTGGCAGGCAGTCTTCCTGTGAATAATCCTTAATCATAAAAGTAGTCTTACTGAAATTAATTTGACTTTTCCTGTGAGTAAGGGTTACTCATATGACAGTGAGGGCTTGCATGAAGCTGTTTCCTCAACTGTCTGGCTTTGCTGCCATGGTGGATCTCAAAGGCCCAAGTCAGTCTCGGAAAACTGGGCTGAAGCTGCATAACATTGGATATACTGGAGCTGGGAAGAGTACAGCCAAGGGTGTCAGGAATGACCTGAAATTTGGAGGAGCTTTCATGGGGTAGAAAGATTTGGTACTGTAGGAATCTTCATCCTGGAGAAGACAGGATTGTGTTCTTGGGAAGTGAGACAAGGTTATAGAAGCTGTGGAAGATGTCTCTTATTCTTGTATAAGAGCATTCCTACAAAAACCAGCTGCCAGAAGGGTCCAGGCGGTGGGAATTGGGTTTGTTCCCATTCAGACCCCATGTTACAAACAGTGAAGGCTGTCGCTGCTGTTGCTTTTTGCAGTTCACAGCCAGGAATAGAAGTTGTCCCTTTTGATCAGTGAGTTTTGTTGATGTTTCCAGAATGAAATAAAAAGGATTAAAGCAACCTTAGGTGGCATTTGGATTATTCTCCTGGAGGTTCTTCATGGCATCAGAAAGTGAAGGTTGCAGAAGCTGCTGTGAGATACTCCTTGGTGTTGCATAATTGTCAGTAAAGGACTTCATAGTAAGTGTTGATTGCTCAATGCCTTCAGTAGTAGTGAATTAACCAGTAGTCCTTGCTTGTTGTGTTTTCCTAAATGCAGAGCTCCGAGCAGTGGGCTGGGATCTTGGCATGCTGGATGTTACAGCACTTGCAGTGGATATCTTACTTGTTTGGAATTTTATGTAGGTGTGAATTTACATGCATAAATAATTAAGAAATGGAATTAACTTCTCAAGTTGTGCAAAAGTATTTGATTCTCTAGTTATCTTATCCTGAGTTTTATTAGGTAACAAGCCAGAAGCAGAGAGATGACATTAGAAAGCTTGTTCACTTCTTGCTAATAAAAGATTATTTCAGGTTTTAAATCACTTCAGTGGTACGTTTTTATTATGTCCTGTCAGAGTATTTGACAGTTTAATGGGACGTGCCAGGGAGAAGGTTCTAAGAGAACAGACCCAGATTTGCAAAGAGAATGGGACAGTGACATTCAGCCAGCGTGCCCAGCTCCAGGAGGGGAATTAAGGGATCTCTTGGATAACCCTTTTCAGAATATTCCCAAAGAAAGTGGGGGTGTGGGGGTGACATTTGCAGCTCAGAGTAAGCGTGCCCAAGCTACTCACTGAGAAATAGTTGAGTGAGGTTTTCTTGAAATCCTGAGTGTCTTGTGAATGTACACATGTCCTGGGGCTGGGAATCCTTCCCCAGTACTGTGTCCTGATTCTGGTGGCACTGTGAGTCCAGTGGTGTGACAGCACTTGGGAATGTCAACGTAACAAAGAAAATACTCAAATATTAGGCTGATGTATTAAGAAAAGTCTTAGGTAACTACACCTTAATAACAATAATTTTAACTTACTGTCACACTATCTGGAAATAGATTTTCCTATTTTTCTACATTTTTAATACAGAATTGACATCATAACCCCAGTTCTCAAATACCCTCCCTGCTCTGACTTATTTGATCTTGAATTTTTTCACCTTCTTCTGAGAGCGCTTCCTTATATGAAAGAGTAAAGAAAGATCTACAGATAGAACTTTTAAACCTTTCTTCTATTATTTTCCTTCTGGACAATGCAATTCTTTTGAAGAAAATCTAAAGAAACTGGAGGTTTTGATCTTCGGTGGAAAAAATAAGTGTGGTGCATATGAGATATATCTGCTGAGTGTGTTAACTTAAATAACGTTGGTCATTAGATGAAGAAAGAATCTTTATGGATTTTAATTTTTTTGTCTCTCTAGTTCTCAAAGCCTTACATAAAAGGATATGTGTGTATGCAGATGCACTGCTTTTAAATAGCAAACCCCATCAGTGTTAGGGGGCTCTTGCACCCTTTGTGAACACCTGGGCTGGTTTGAAGCTTCCTGTTCACGGGGTGAGAATGAGCCTGTTGTCTCCACTTTGCTTGATCTCTCTATGGAATTTCACCCACCTCCCCACCTGTCCCAGTCCACTTTTGCATCCTTAGTTGTGGCAGCACCCTTTTATCAGGATTTGGGTTTTGCTCTGATCAGAGCAGGGATGCACCTACAAATTTTTTCTCGCATCCCACGTGTGGAAGGGTTGGCACCTTGCTGCATTCCTTCATTGCCTCCCTGCTGTTACACCTGCTCCCTCTCTGCCTTTCATTTTTCCTTGAGTGCTGGCTCTGCTGTATGCTGGGATCACCTCATTATAAATTTATGTCCTTTGGTTTTTTCTAGTTGTTCCATTGTAGCTGTGGAAGGTGACAGTTGGTGTCCACAGACCTCTAAAATCTCTTTTCCTGAGCTTGGGTGGGATCCTCTGGACAACCCAGTAACACTGGGTAGATGCTTGGGCTGTTCCCACTGTTGTTAAGGCTGACAAGTGTAGTTTATACAAAACTTTGGAGTCTGTGTGTGTTCATTTACTGTTCTGTGGGTGAGTCGTGCACTTTGTTGTGTAGAGTCTGGCACGATGGCATTTGCATCTTGTTGGTGCCATAGTAACACAAATAATAAGCAAAAATACTGCTCTGACTGAAAACATGCTTGTTTTAGTATTAACTTGCCAGTTTTAAAAGTGCACAAGTGTTTCCAACAGAAGATCCCAGCCCAAATCCAGAAGATTTGCATATAAGGAGTGTGTGTTTACATGGGGGCATCTTTGTTCCTCAGACCAGGCTGTTCCACCGCTTTCATTTTGAGCTCAAAGTATTGCTTTAAAAGCAGATCCTCTTTCCCTGAGTTCCCTGACATCAACTGGTAGTTTTAAAGAGAAACCAGTCAAAATATGGCTGAAAGCTGGCGTTGGGCTCCCTGTGAGTAGCAGAGTGAGGGCCCAGTGCAGGATGAGGGGCCCGGGATGCTGCCAGTGACAGCTCGTGTTGTTTCCTGCTGTGGCCCTGCTCGTTACAGAGCTGTGCCTTGGTGTGATCCCAACACCACAGAATGATAACGAGGGCTGAGCAGAGCCTGCTGTGATAGCAGGGAGGAAGTTCAGCTCTTCACATCGGGAGGGTTCTCAGCATTTCCTCATGTAGTAAGGAGCTGCCACACTCACAGACGTGAAAGATTTAAACAGCCTTTCCTTTGGCTTGTGCTGTGAATTTTGATTAATTTTGATGAATTCTGACTCTCACTTTCTACCTTAATCTCTAAAAATACATTATTTCTCATTGAGTCATGTGGGGCTTAATCCATGAGCAGGATTTCAGTAGTGCATGTGGAAATGTGGCTGGAGCTTTTAGTGGCATCCTGGCTTTTGTTTCTTTGAGATGGTGAATTTTACTGTGTGGTGCTGTTGTATAAGGTGCCCCGAGGCAGTATTTACATCTATGTGACTAACACAGATGAGCTCAAACATACCACAACGACCTTGTCCCTATATTGAGGAATGTATTTAATCAGCTTATGAAAATGGAGAAAAATGGGCAGGCTTCTAAAATTACAAAAATGATAAGATATGGCACATGTATTTCTATATCACTTCTCGTGAGGCACTTACCTCAGCTTTCTTTCATCAGCCAGTCTTGCAGCTTAGGGTATTCTTGTTTATGAAAAATAAAATTACACAGGGAAAAGTTTGGGGTTTTTTCTTCCTCTTTAATTTTTTTCCCTCCCCCTTCGCTCTTCCTCCATGCCTTGGTGACTCCAGAAAGGTTCATAAATTCATATTTAAGCCTGGAGTGTAGAACTGACCTGGTGAAAATCTTTTCCCCCTTCTCTCTCCCAAGGCAGCTCTGTTCCCCTCATTCCTCTCTCCCCACCACGTTTTGGCAGTGGCGTGGATTGAACGGAGATCAAAGTGGCTTTGTAACCACAATCCTTGTCTTAGAGAAGGAAATTTAAAGCTTGTTCAGTAAAACTTTATTTCATTCATCTCTTAGCTTTAAAAGAGCTATGCTGTGGTCAGGGCCTTGTGGTTGCCTGTTCTTATGACTCCATATTTGCCCATAAAATACAATATTTTGTGAGAACAGAAAATTGAAAGCAAAATTTAAAGGAAAACTCTTCTTTACCTGTTGACCAGGCACTGGCAAACAAAAAAACTTCCAGGTTTTGATAACGATGCATTCATAGCTGACAGCTATGAGACATAAGTTTCAAAATGTGTTGGTTTTTTACGTTGTAGACTTGTGACTTTTTACTTATAGGAGTCTCTGGTTTACTAAGCAGTTTTCAAGCCTAGTTCAATATATCTGCAGTCTCTTAGTGTTGGACTTTTATAAGTCTCACTTCATGTACGTCTACAATATTACTGAATTTGTAGGCGGCTCTGGTGAGACACAAAATTAATTCCAGGAATATCTTGTAGTGGCCATGTCAAGTATTTTTATAAAAAAATAATTTCTTTGCTGAGAAAAAAGGTTAATTGGTTAAATTACTTTATTCTGAAAGAGCTGCTTTCAGTTTTAGCCCAGAGTTTCTGGTTATTTAATTTTCCATGTGTATTTTAATAAAATTTTGACTGGAGCTCTCTGTGAATTTCCATAATTCCTTTCTGGCAGGAGGTGCTGGATTCTTCTCTTGCAGGAATGACAGTGAGAGAGCTGGCAAAGGGAATCTACATGACCAGTCATGTAGTGGCTTTATAAAAGTAGTGGCTTTATTTGCTACTTTCCATGTTACAGAAGATTCGTACCCCAGGGTTGTGCAGGTGGGGGGTTCTGAGGGGTTTGGGCTGCTCCTGACAAGCTGGGCATTACTGGTGGTCAGTGGTGGGCATGGGTGTGAGGAACCAGGGCTGGGGCATGGGCATCCTGGGCTGGCCCATGGGCATCCTGCCCAGGGCAGGAGCCTGGGATGGGCCCCTTTGGGAACAGAGTGAGGTGGGCATGGCAGAGATGGACGTGGGGTAAAGCCTTGCTTTGCTGGGCAGGGCAGGGATGGACACGGGGGTAAAACTGAGCTTTGCTGGGCAGGGCAGGGGTGGACATGGGGTAAAACCAAGCTTTGCTGGGCAGGGCAGGGGTGGACATGGCTGTAAAGCTGCACTGCTCAGATGTGGGGCATGGGAATGTTCTGAGTCCTCGGTGCAGCTTTCTGTGTAATGGAAGAAAGGGAACTGCATTCTTTAACTCACTGTGCCAAAGTTTACTCTGCTCGGGTTGTCACTTCCTCCAGCCCACCCTCCCCCCTGTTTTTTTCTGCCCATATGTCAGATTACTTGGTTTGGGAAACATCTGATAGTCCATTGTATGACTCTGATGTTTGACATTTCCTTCCTCCTTCAGTTAAAAAAAAACTAGAAAAGAAAGTTAAACTTGGGAAGAATAGAGAAGATTCCTTTGTTTGCTTGCAGATTTGCTTTTGTCTTTTTTTTCACGTGTTGGGCTGCTTTTCTGCAGCCCTGCTTTCTCCAAGAGGGGACTTTTAAATTTGGAAAATAGGCAGTCAGTTCTGATTCTCTCTGAAGGGGACTTGCAAACCTCATCATTCACCCTGTCTGAAAACAAGGGAGGGATACTTAGGCTGCTGGCAAGTTGCATCTTTATTTGCTTTTTTTTGTGTGCTATTGAAGTTTGCAGTGGTAGTTTTCATTTTATTATCTGTTCTCAACCATCTACTCAGAAGTTAAAATGTAATTGATTCCCTTTTGTGAAGGAATTGGCTAAAGTGATGGAGAACTCAGAGATGCCTTTCTGTAAATTAGTGTCTGTGACCTGACCTGTGGGGTGGTCACTACCTAAACCCAGGGTTTGGCAGTGTGAAAAGAATTTCTTCAATCCCTTCTGTCTTTTGTCTTGGAGATGGCATTTTGCTTCCATGCAGCCTACAGGGGTAAATGTTCAGCTCTGCCGTGGGTGAACTTCATTCCATGTGGAATCATTAAGGTTGGAAAAGGGCTCCAAGATCAAGTGCACTTGTTCCCTTTTCCCTGTAATAACTCCCAAACCAAATCAAACCCAGCCATGCCTTGTTAAATCCCTCTGGCTGCCATGGCTTTGCTGGGTAGATGTTTGGACATGGGTACATTTTGTGCATATTCCTGCCTATTCAGTTTTGTTGTGCAGATTGGTTTCCCATTTCCCTTTCTCACTCCTGGTGCTGGGATTCTGGCCCAGCAGCTTCCCATTCTGTGTGGCTGTGCTGGAGCAGGAGCCAGCAGGACACGTGTGTGGAAGTGCCCGTGTGAGTCCCACTCCCACGCTGACCTGGGTCAGCGCTGCTGCCATCCTTCAGTTTCCCTATGATTGTGTCTTGAATATTTTGGGCTTGAAAGTATCTTTTCAAGTGATGGCAGAGTCTCAGCCCTTGGGCTTCCAGCTGTGGTTATCACATTATCCTCTCCCATGTCAGAGGGACTGGGTTACAGCCCTGACAGTGGAGGGGAGCTGCTGAGCCAGGCAGCAGTGTGGAGCCATGTTCTGATTTACCTGCATCGGTTAAGGGCTGCAGGTTTGCTAACCAAAGCCTTCACTGAAGGTGAAAGATGTTGATCTAACTCAAAAGTCTTCTCTTTAAAATTTCCTCTTTAATTCTTTACTGTTTTGTAATGATTTTTTTAGAGTTTGTGCAGTCAGTGGTGAATGGCTGTTGCTGCTTTACTGGTGGACATTGGGTCCTGGCTGAGGATGGCAGCTCTGAGGGTGAGCATTGACTGCTCCCTGTGTGCTGATGAGATTTCTGAGGTACTCTTGGTGCCTGGCTAAATGAAGGGGTGTGGAACAGCTTGGTGGAATCACAATTCCACCACAGTGTCCTGGTCAGTGGTGGCCAGTGGTTGTTTGGCCTGCTGGGTTTGCTGAAGTCAATGTAGTTGCACTTCCCTTGAATAACTCCCAGGCTCTGTGTATTTGGTTGAGAGATTTCTTGAACCAGGTAGATGTTTTGTAGACAATTTCTAAACTAATACATAGGTTTCTATCCTGATATAAAAATTTCAGCCACCTCATTTTGGTTTGAATCTGTGTTCTGCTAGTTTAATTTGATATCTGGAAGAAAACCAGCAGCTGTTCTCTAGAGAACCTCAGTTTCCCTCTTGTAAACCAACCAGACTTAATCCTTGGATGATTTTTTTACTGTATGGAATATATATTTTTTGACCATTCCTGTAATTATTCTGGTTTTGATGTTGTGAAACAAGAGCTGCAGTTGTGATGAAGGTGCAGAGCTACACATGAATTGTGATGGCCTCAATTTCTGTGTCACCTTCTGCTTCTTTCATAAGCCTTTCTCACATTTGGTTTTGTTTTGCCAACCTGTTTTTGCAGTGATCTGGAAGAAGATACTTTTTCTCTTTCAGTGTGTGCTTATTTTCCTTCTGCTGTGTTTGATTGTAGTCATCTACTTTAGTATTTAACCTTGAAATTCTGTGAGGGTTTGGATCCATATCAGTAATTTGGGCCCTTTTACCAGATTGCTCTTTCTTTTATGCTTGCCACTCAAAAAGCCTTTGTTGGTAACTCCTGCATCTGCCAGAGCTGCTGAAATTTGAGCATTAGTATTGGAGTCCTTTTGTATTTTCCACTGGGAAAGATGGTACTTGGTTGCCACCTCAAATTCTTGTTGAGATGGGTCTGACTTTTGTTTCTTTGAAAGAAGCAATTAATTTTTCTGGCCGCCTCCTCTCCCACGTGGGCAGAATCACCCTGATGTTGGGGAGAAAGAGGAAAAAAATGCCTCATTTCTGTCAGTGCTGTTTACTTTTTAGGCTTAACAGCTCATTCTGTTAGTTTGTGGCTTTTAATAATGTGGACTTTATTATTTTAGAAATGCCATGGTTTTCTGGTCCTCGGTGCTGTGATATGGGATCTCAGATCTCCCCAGGTACACAAGTCCATCAGGGAGATATCTGAGAATAGGATTTTGGTTACAGCTAAATCCTTTGCTGAGACTTGGCAAACATAAAAGATGACACACAAATGCCCTGACACTGTTGCTTGTCACAAACAGCTCTGGAGTAGGAGCATTTAGATAATCTGTTCCAGGGGGCATGAGGGAAGGAGGCAGTGTGGAGAGCAGGGATTTATCCAGCAGAAAGCTGTTCCAGGCCCATGTGCTGCATGCACTGGCGTGCTCACTTTCCACGTTGGTTTCAAGAGCAAAGGAATAACAACCAAAAAAAGGTAATTTTTTATCCTCCATTTTTAAAAGCTTGTTAGTGGCTGCCCTTTATCCCTTTTTTTCCAGCCACTTGACTGTGTGCTTATGCAGGGAGAGGATTAAAGTCAAACGTGTCATTCTGCTGCTGCTCAGTTGCATACTAAGAGGGCTGAGGCTGAGTGCTGGGCTCTGATGCACAAACCATGGCATGCTGTTTTTGCTGGCCATGGGATGCCCATTTCAGAATCAGCTATTTTGTAAAGCATTGTTTTTTGTCTATTCTTGATTTCAGAGAAAGTTTGGAGGACTTTGTGCAGTTATTGCAATGCTTGGCCTCACAGAAATGTCCTTTTGAAGCTCATTCAGTGCTTGCAAGGTCTCTGCACTGCTGTGTGATCCCTCCCTCTTCCAGGGCAGAAGGGATAAGCCCTGAGGGAACACAAACCATTCCCTGCTTTTTTAAGATGGGAAGTGTAAAGAGGAGAATGTTAATATGTAGTTCAGAGAATGATTTGATTTCAGGAGACTCTGCAGGGCTGACATGGTCAGCTTGTTGTGGGTTTTCAAACCCCAGAGAGCTCCAGAGGTGGGAGAAAAGAGGGGGAATGTCTGTGGACAGGTGCTGGCACTGCTCAGTTGTGCTGTGGGGATAGGAACCTCTCTCAGGGTGTACAAACTCTGCAAAGCTGTGAAGAAAACGAATGTTGTAGTTAAGCAATCCCCTCTGTTCTTTCAATTCACTTGACAGGGACTCGGGCAGATGTTACTAAATACTTTATTTCACTGCGAGAGGGGATGGTGTTTGCATCCCCCACGAGCAACACATGGTTCCAGAGTCATTTTCAGTCCCCCTGTTCTTGTCCTTTTGTCCTTCCTTCCTGGTGAAGTGTATCAACATGACATAAATTTTATCTGCTATTCAAATGGCTGGAGTGGAGTGTGCAATGATATTTCGTTGCTGTGTGAGGATGATGTAGTGAAATGAGACACTGGAACCAAAACAGATGGTGCTAATCTTGAGTCTGTCTGCAAGATCTTACAGCATTTAATTAAAATGGTGGTGTAATTCCCATGACACCTTTAACTACAGTTTAAATTCTTGGACTATGAACTAAGGGCTTTCTTATGCAGATTTTCACTCATGTGAGTAGTCCTTAGTATGAGTCTCTGGTGGCTTCAGAATAGCTACTTACTTGAATGAAGCTCTCAAGATGAGACTCTAATAAAACTGGCAAACATATATGTGGCATTTACATGTTTTATGTTCCAATTTGAAGCATAAATTGTAGACTAAAGATACTTAGCAACTACTCTCCTACATAGAAGCAAACAAAATTCTAGATTAGAGAAATTGTTTAGACTGAGCCTAACTTCAGAGGCTGGTAAATACAATGTTTTAAGGTACCCTGGGCAGCTCAACATCTTCCCCTTGGTTAGAAGGACACGTCATGAAAACTTTTATATTCCCTTTGTTTAACTGAAATGGGTCTGTAGAAGTGATGAGGTGTGCTTTGATTTTTACCTTACTTGCATCTGTTTTAAAGACCATTAAAGAAAGTTGTGTTTGAAGCACTGGGCAGACCTGAATTTGCCTGAGTGGCACCTTTTGGGCAGGCAGTTGGGAAGTATTTTTATACTTGGTTTTTGTTTTGTTTCAAATTGGAGAAGTGTGAAAAATAAAATGACCTGAACGTTGCCATATTGAAAGTCTTTGAGAAGTCAGGGTTGGAGCTGAGGGCCTGTGTGATGGATATCTGGTTCTTCCACTCACAATATGATCTTACCTCTTTTCAAATATGTCCTTCCTATTTTGAAAGTATCAGAGTAATGTTTTTCTGCACTCTGCAGTCTGACTCTGTCTTAGCTTTTCCTACTTTTCTGTACCATATGAAGCAGGAAAAATAACACATTTATATAGTTTTGGTCATTGTTTTTAATGTAGAGAAGCACAAAGCAGTACAGAAATAACTCTGCTTTACGCTTGCTGTGGCCAAATACAAGAAGTTCTCAAACTTTTGATGCCCTCCCTCTTTCTCCTTCTGCTGTGTCTATATTATTGAATAATCTCTCCAAGGGAGCTTTGTGTATTAAAATGGGTGGAATTACTCAAGTGATCTGGAGAAGTTAATTTAGAATTGGCCTGTCCATTTCCCATAAAACAGAGGCCAAAAAGCATTTGGTGGAGATGGGAAATAAAAGAGGAGGTGGAAGATGGGTTTGTTTGTGTTCCATCTGCAAGGGCTGCAGAAGAGGAAAACAGTCACAGTGGCTACCCAGCACTAATTATATCTTCAGGGTTGCTGGGAGCTCGCCAGCACCAAGTCGTGCACTGTGAAATGGTACCGGGGAATTGTGATTTTTAGCAGCCTAAACTCTACCAATGTGTGCAGAGCATGATGAGGTCAGCAGAAGACCCTCCCAGCCTGCCTCTTACTCTGATTTAAGCCTGAAGGGGGGAAAAGAATGAGAGCTTAGGTTTTCTGTCTCCTAGGAATTCCCAGTCCCGGAGCCCTGAGCTGTGGCAGGTACGTGTGGAGGTGTCTGTGTTTAGGGCAGCAGGGTGTGAAGGAAAGCACTCATTTGCTTTCTGTCTCTCTGCTCATCTGTGTGTGTGCAGGGGGGATCAGAGGTTTGAACACTCAGCTCATCTCTTTTGAGGCTGTTTCACTCTGCAGGGTGTGATGATGGTCACTGAAACCTGAGTTTCTGTCCCTTTCCAAGGGACTCTGTGGGATCTCTCTAAGGCCATGCATCTCGATAATGACATTGGCATTGCCCTGTTTTCATTAATGACTATTTCTTGGGGATGTTTTGCGTGGTTTTGGATGCCTGTGTGGAATCTGAACACACTCTTCTACCCTGACAGCTGCTTTTGAAAACATCAGAAACAGAGCTTTTTGTGTCTTGGGAATTGCTCTGTAAGAAGTTGGATGCTAGTGAAGAGTTTGGGTATTACTGTTAGAGATCCAATTTCTCTGTTTCCTTACACGCTTGGCCCAGTGCATTTAGAACTGGCGTCTCACAAATACTCTGTGTCCAACTGCAGTAAGCTGAATTTAGAAAAAAACTCCATTTCAAAACAGCCCCTCTTATCTGAGCAGTTGAACCCTTCACAGCACAGTCCTCCATAACACATGTTCCTTTATAAACCAAAGCAAAAATCTCATTTAATGCATGATTTGCTAACACTCTTGGATAATAATAAGTATTGGTAAGTCCCTTTTTTTTTTGTCAGGCTTTTTAGTTTTAAAAACATTGTAGCAACTGCAATAAGCCAAGACTGTGCATATGGGAAGAGATGCAAGAATCACAGTAGATTACATCACCTGGCAAGAGTTCTGCTTTGTTCTGTATTCATCTCTAGCCAGTTGTGAGTTAAACAGCATGTTCACAGTTTTGTCCTCAGGTTGGCAATTTTGGTTTCTGTCTCAGTGTTTCAGGCTGCTTTCAAACCAGTGGTTTTACTAATCAGAGCTGCTCTGCCCTCCCTGACCTGCTTCGCTGCCCTCAGACTTCCCGGTACAAGCATCTCTGTGGCTGTTTAATGAATCAGGTGTGGGGACTGATCTGAGTAGAGGAAAAAGTCGTTTAATCCAACCCTTCTGGGTTTGAGTCAGCCCAGCTCAGTGTGAATGTCTGAGCAGCAGCTGAGTGCTGCAGGGAAGGCACCGGGGCCAGGCCTGCTGGCACCAGTGCTCGTTTGTGCTGCTGGAGGTGTGCACGAACAGTCTGGGTGCCCCTGGGGCTGTGTTCGATCTGGCTGGAGCTGTCCCTGACAGGGGACATCCCATTCCACTCCCCCTCTTCTCCTGTGGCTGCTCGGTGATGTCCCTGGCTGCAGGATGAGCTCTCAGGGTGCTGTGGCTGGAAATGTTTGTCTTTCTCTTTGTTTCCCTTGTTTAAATTGGTGAAGTGGTCCCATTCACCCAGCGATTCCATGAGCAGTAGATCCGGTGTCAGACTGGGACATGGAGATGTGTGGCTGGGGCTGAGGAGGCTCTGTTGGGTCAGCCTGTGCTCACTGCCAGGGAAGCACAAATGAAACCACATTTGGCTCTTCAGAACAGTTCCCAGAACCACAGGCCACTGCTTGTCTTGTCTGCACAAACCCTGCTACAGATGGAGGCCTCTTCAAACCAGGGCTGTTGGTTTGTTTAAAGAAATTAATGTAAATAACCGCCCCTGTGGATGCAGATCTTCTCCCTATAGTGTGTTAAATACTTTACACAGAACATCAGTAAAGGCCTAGAATGTGTGTAAGTGTTTTGGGTGTAGTCTGCTCTTATGTATCCCTTCAGGATTCAAATCTCTTTTTGAATTCAGTTTTAATTAACATGAGGACACAATCCAGAAGTTCTGAGGGATTAGTATTGATGCTTACCTATTAAAAATTTAAACAGAAACAGACATATCCCAATACATGTGCTGAACCACATCTCTGCAGCTTGGCCTGGGAAACGATGTGTGAGAGCTCATTTAATGCTGCTAGTGAGTCCAAACCCCCAGGACTTGTCTCTCCCTTTTTTCGGGAGTCTCTCTCTGTGTGGGCGGGCACTGGTGTGATCCAGGTTTGTAGTTTATCATTCCTCACAGTCCACAGAATTACAGATTCCAGGAGTTTGCTAGTGCAGAATTAAATTGGGTGCAGCTCTGCTGTGCTTTCCTTGACTCTGTTTCATCCCTGCTCTGGGTGGGATGTTGGGGTGACACCTCTGAGCTGGCAGGAAGCCACAGGAGCCTCTCTGCTCTTTGAAACAGCTGAGCTCTGGCTTTCGCTGTGTGGATCAAGTGAGTGTTGCTGTTGGGTAAAGTCCTTTGTTCAGTTGAGTTTTTTGGTTTTGGTTTTTATCATCATCTACCTGTTCCATGCTCTTTGTGACTTAGCATATGTTCTTAGCTGGTTATGGCACAAACATTTAACATCATTTTTTTCACAGGTTGTCTATGCTGGCACTAATTTTTGGTGTTTTGTGGTTTGTAGTTGTATTCATTATCCTGTTTCAGAAACTCTGTTCCTTTTCCAGCAATAGCTGGGGACCCATGTAGAATATATGTAGCTGTTTTGGAGGAGCCCTTTCTCTTAGGCCATTATTTAGTGTATGAGGTATTCCAGCATCCTACTGTGGAAAAAATAACTTTTCTCCTTCCACTTTGTCTCTTCCTCCTGCATTCCCTTGCCCTCTCTGTGCCAGGAAGGTAGCACATGGCTGTGCACCTCAGCCAGTCTGGACTATCCTTTCCCTTCCTTTTCCATAGTCCCCTATCCCTTTGGGTGGCTGATCTGCATTTCTGTCTGAGTGCAAGAGCTCAGTGCTGGCTGCAGGAAGCCTCCAGCTCCTGGTGTGCTGCTGGCAGGATACAGGATGGCAGTGTCCCTTCTGCCCTGTGGAGCTGGAAGTGCCTGGTGGTTTAGGGGCCTGCAAACAATAAACCCACTTTCTGTGCTGTTCAGTGTTCCATAGGTTTTCCCCCTTCCTGGTGCAGTGCTGTGTTGCCATGTGCCTGGTGAGGCATCTTCAGAGGACAATTCAATAGGCAATCTGGATAATCAGTGTTTGGGGAGGAAATAGTCCTTGAGGCAGAGTCCCAGGAACTGCAGCCATGGGCCTGAACATGTGCCAGGCAGTATCCAGGAATGAGGTGAAACTGTTTCAGGGATGTATTTACAAGATCCAAGAAATACTTGTGGGTTTTTGCTGCTGTTGGTTTGATGAACATCACCTTCAGCTCCTCAGTGGTTAACCAGCCAGCTCCTGAACCAGTGGCAGTTCCTTCCGAGTACTGTGGTGGAGAAAACTAAATTTTAGAGTTTCAACTTGTAAATGGACTAAGTTTGTAGACTAGAAAAGGAAGATCCTTCTGTTTGTCATGGGGATCTTGGGTTTTGGAGGAGGGGTTGAATATCCTTACACAGGTGATGAAAATGGGAGGAATGCACGAACTGCAAGTCTTTGATTTTCTTTAGCAGTACAAATTCATTCCTACAGTCAGTGTTTCCACTGCTGGCTCTTTCCCTCGGCCCTGGCAGTGCCCTGGAATGTCAGAGGTGTAGCTGCTGCCCTGCAGAGTTTGCACTCCTTGCTGCAGACCAGCTGGCTGCTCCTGCAGGAGCACCTGGGGGCTGAGCTCTGACTGCTTCTGGGCAGCCAAGGGAAGGTGGGAACGCTGGAAATGAAGCGGTGGAGGGAATAGCAGCAGCAATGTGGTAACAGATTAGGAAGTGGAGTACAAGCCCACTGTGAGCAGGGTGTACACACACCCACTGTGTTTGATAACAGCCAGACTGTCCTGGGGATATTCCCTGTGCTGGGCAGCGGAGAGTGGAGAGAAAGGGGGAGGCTACAGCACGGATGGGGCAAACTGGGAGTGGAGAAAAATCACAGAACATCCTGAGCTGGAAGGGACCCAAAGGATCATTGAATCCAACCCCTGGCCCTGCACACACACCCCAACAATGTCAGTCTGGGCACCCCTGGCAGCGCTGCCCAAACGCTTCTGGAGCTCTGGCAGCCTCAGGGCCATGCCCATTCCCTGGGGAGCCTGGGCAGTGCCCAAAGAAAACCTTTCCCAAACATCTGGGTAGCAAATCTGTTCTTTTTATTCTTCCTTGATGGTTAATAAGAGAGTTGTCTGTTTGAGAGGCAGTAAATGGCAACTTTCTTTGTTCTGCTTTTGTTCATTTGGGCAAAATAAAAATCCAAAGCACATTCGGTAAAGCTGTAACATCACAAGGTGAAACTGTTTCACCTTTTCCTGTAAGTCCCTGGTTTTCTTATGTGCTGTGATACTTTGTGACTTTCAAGTGGCCAACTTCTGGCCTGACTTTGAGCTCACGTGGCCACCGAACAGCCTGTAGGGAATGGGCCTCATTCCCTCTCCCTGTTTGGTTTTTTCCTTTCTAACTTGTAAGATAACAATAAAGTTAAAAATTGAATGAAGCTGCTGGAAATGAATAGAATAGAAATGAATGGAAGTGAATCAGGTTGTGGTGGAAACCTAAATGCAGGTGTAAGCCAGGTTTATTCAACACTGTTTCTACATTTTTTCCTTGAAGGAGGATAAAGGAAAATACATGAATAAAAGGTTTTTTGAACTTGAACTGAGGAATTAACCAATGAAAACGAAACAAACTAAGAACAGAACTAAATTACGAAGTGATCCAATGACTCTTCTCTTCTTTTTCATTTCCTGTAGGCTGAACTCACGGGCATCAAATGGCGTAGGTACAATTTTGAAGGCCATGGGGACTGTGGGCCCATCATTTCAGCTCCGGCCCAGGACGATCCCATCCTGCTCAGCTTCATCCGCTGCCTGCAGGCCAACCTGCTGTGCGTGTGGCGCCGCGACGTCAAACCCGACTGCAAGGAGCTCTGGATATTCTGGTGGGGGGACGAGCCCAACCTGGTCGATGTCATCCACCGCGAGCTGCACAGTAAGCCACTCTTTGTTTCTCTGTTATTTCTGCTTTTTCCAATGAAAAAGCAACTTTGTTTCAATCTTTAACGTGTGATGTTGTTGGAGTTTGTGGTTTAAGACCCACAGGGAGACAAGAATGCTGTAAATTTGACTTTTCTTGCTGCGAGTGATGAGCAGATAAAATGTGAAGGGAAACTTGAACTCAGGAGACTTGTAGTCAACATCGTGACTTGGGTTTTTGTGGAACCTCTAAAAACAGAGTAAATTCTAGTTCAAAGGATGATGATAATAATAATAAAAGCCCAGCTCTGGCATAAGGCAGTAGGTGATGGAATAAATCACTTCTCCTGTAGAGCCGGGTGAACTCCACAGCACCCCAGGTAAATCTGTGAGGTCAGGACTTGTTCCTTGGTTGTGCTGCAGGATTTGGGCATAATCCAAGGTGAATTGTGACAAGTGAGTGGAGTAGGAGGCAGGAAGGGGCAGGTAGGTCAAAGGTGACAGTGATAAATTGGTGACTATAGGCTTTATGCAGCTGGGATTGTCCTCAGAGTCTCCAGAACATGGAGCCTTAACATGATAGAGTTACTTCTGTCTGTTGTGATCCTGTTTGGGTTTGACCATATCCACTCTATATTATTTTCTTTTCAGTGGTGTATTGTTGCTATGACAACACTTAGTTTGCCTGAACTAAAAGGTGTTTTATTAGGCTGTATGAATTTTACTTCCATTTTCACTTTGTGTTACTTCTTGTAAGAAAGCAACTGAGGTTCACCAGTTCTGGAATAATAACAGTAGTTAAAAGAAAAAAAACAAGCTAATTGTAAGGATCAGGTTCTGGTTTCTTGCAATAATTTTTTATCCTTGTGACCTTTAGACCTTCTGGTGACTTGGTGATAAAATTTGTTTCAAATACACAGAAAATTTTATTTATCAAGTGTGCTTGAGTTGTCCTTTATCTCCCACCTGTACCCTGCACTGTTTGGTCCTGGCTTATGGTATATTCATTTCTCTTCATTTGTTGTTCTCTTTTAAGCACTGTTCCAAGCTTCCTGCTCTGATGGCTGCCTGATTGTTTATTGGCACCAGAGCCTGTGAAATCACAGATATGGAGCCCTGAGTACCTTGGGGTGTGTTCCACGCAGGTAGCTCTGTGATCATGTATAATTAAAGAAATGGCTCACAAGTGCTGCACTGAGCCATTCCACTGACATTCATTTTTTATGAGGCACCTGTTTTGAATGAGGGAATGGGTAATATTTCTACTTCCCCAGCAAAGCTTTAATAATATATGCATTTCTCTGAGTGAAATATAGTTTATTTAATATTTCAAATGCAGTAGATGGGACTTAAGTGTCTTTTTATTTGAGGGGAGTTGCAGGTGATGCTTCTGCTTCTGTTGTAAATTGATGGAGCTTGTTTATATCTGACATCTTGGTTCCACCAATGTGATGCTGCTTCCAGTGGTGCTGCTATGGAAATCCACTTAAATGTATGGGACAGGGTATGGCAAGGGGAGGAGCCATCAGTGTCACACATTGTTTGCCTGGTTCCAAATTTTGTGGAATCACAGAATTATTTAGTTTGGAAAAGGCTTCCAAGGTCATTGAGTCCAAGCTGTGCCTGATCCCCACCTTGTCCCCAGCCCAGAGCCCTGAGTGCCACATCCAGGCCTTCCTTGGCCACCTCCAGGGATGGGCACTCCAAACCTCCCTTGGCAGCCCCTTGCAATGTTTAACAACCCTTTCCATGCAGAAATTCCTGCTGGTGTCCACCCTGCCTCTCCCCCTGGCCCAGCCTGAGGCTGTTCCCTCTCCTCCTGTCCCTGTTCCCTGCAAGCAGAGCCTGACCCCCCTGGCTGCCCCCTCCTGTCAGGAGTTGTGCAGAGCCACAAGGTCCTCCCTGAGCCTCCTTTTCTCCAGGCTGAGCTCCTTTCCCAGCTCCCTCACCCTCTCCTGGGGCTCCAGCCCCTTCCCCGCTCCGTTCCCTTCCCTGGACACACTCCAGCCCCTCTGTGCCCTTCCTGAATGGAGGGGCTCAGACCTGGACACACATCCAGGCTGGAGCCTTCAGAGCAGGAACTTTTAAGTGGAATTAAATCTGAAACTTGTCTGTTGTCATGTGTGTAAATCCTACAAGGATAGATTTCCTTGTTCTATATTAAAAGCACATTGAAACACTTGTAGTGACTTATCAGATATAGTTCAAAGTGATGTAAATTGTGTAAGTGTTGTACATTTTCCTGCTGATAGGGCTGTCAGGCCCTGTTCAGTACATTTTAGAGTTCAAACATCAGTATTGACAAAATATTGAGCCTCAGATTCTGCCAGAACAGGGCAGTTATGTCCATTGATTCCTTGAGATAGGACAAAGGACACAGTTTGTGTTCACTGCTTCATACAGCCCAAGGCAAAAGGAACAAATTCATTCTGATTTTTTATTGTATAAACAGGCCACAACACTGAAATATTTGATAGTTGAAGTTAGCTTCCTGAAAATATAAAGGGCTTTTCCATGAGGGTGTGCAAAGAAAAAACAGGAAAGTTACTGAAGCAGAGTTTTCCTTGCCTTTCCTCCCAGCTGGGCCAGGACAACATGATGTCTTTTTTGGGATAACCTGCTGAGGAAATGAGCTGCTTTGGCTTCAAATGCTGTTCCTACAGGTTGGATTGTCACTGGGATTTAGAGTTGCACGAGCAGAGCTTTGTTGTGTTGTATTCACATGTTCCTGAAGCACAGGTCCCAGGAATCTGATGCTGCAAATCCAAGTGGAAGACTTAGAGTCTATCCAAAACACTGACATCTTCTGAGATACAGGAACTCTAGGGAATAATGGCTGTTAATAAGATCAGGAGTTCTTATCAAGAATGAAGTTTTGGATTTCTCTTTTCCTGCCTAGGACTCGTGCTTTGAAAGTGAAAGAATTTAGCGATTTTTAAATTGCTACATTTTAAAGAATTTAATTTTTAAGTATTATATTTTGTTAATTCAAGTCTAAATTATAATTATTGATTTTTCTGGATAACAGAGTCACTCCAGTAGTACTGTAAGATATCTACTGCTTTCAGTAAACAGATGGGAAGTCCAAACTGAGGTTTTGCTTTCAGAAGCACTTCAAAAACTTTTGCTCATGAACTCTAAGCATTCCTTTATCTTTATAACATTCAAGATTTGGTAAACAACAAATCTGTCTTTAATAAAAGATTTTCAAATAGTCATAGGGAAAACAACTTAGTAGTTGTAAACAGGAGAGTACGAGGAGAGTTGTTTATGTAGTAGCTTTCCAAAACTGTGGATAATTAATTGCTGCCACGGGAGATTAAGGAAAAACAATTATTTGCAGAGCAGTTACAGATCAGTGGAGTCACCTACAGTGGAGTGAGCAGGGAACTTCAGAGGTGTCTCTTCCACATTCTCCTCTATTTTTCTTCTGCCAGCCTTGACTGTGGTGTTCTCATTTTTATTGTGGTGGCTTTTAAAACTGGGTGAGAGGTTGAAGATCTTTATTCAGTCCTGAGTGGAAAAAGCTAACTAGTGTGGGGTCAGTGAGTGAGGAAAAACCAGAGTGATTCTGTAAGTCTGAAAAAGTTCAGCTAAAGCATGCTTTAGTTTGTGGAGGTGTTGTTTCCTGAAGGATAAATGCTGTTTAATGATATTGCCTGGAGATGTTTGGCACCTGTTCCAGCTGTGATACTTTTTCCCATGGATCCATTTCTTTGTATATCTGACAGAAGAAGTGGAAGGAGAGGAGGGAGGGCCTGAGTGTTGGCAGTGTTTTTGACAGGAAAGTTGTGGATTTGCAAGTTGCAGAGCTCTCATTTGCATTTGGTGGCCAAATGCCATCTGAGCATCACAGAGAATTCAGACTCAACTCTTGGGTTTTCTCTCTTCTCCACCCCTGCCTGGGACCCTTTTGGTCCCACACAAGTTATAGGGAAGGGACATCTGTCCTCAGTTCCCTTCTTTGCTTTTGCAAAGAGCACTTTGCTCTGCCTTTTTACACAACTCCAGGAGCTGGACTTGATAATCTTGTGGGTCCCTTTCAACTCAGAATATTGTGTGATCCTCTGGCAGTTTTGTGTGTAAATTTGTAATCTCTGCACTGGATTTATGGATCTGTTTGGCTTTGTCTGCTGCATCTGTGGTACAGAATATGGGAATTCTCAGGGATAATGCAGGGATTATGATGTGTACTACTACTGAGAACACAGCTTGGTGACTGTGAGCACAGCACTGGAGGTGGACTCTGGAAAGCTGGCAGGATGTGAGACAGGAGCTTGAAAATGAATAAATTCTGGGTGTTTGATAGGTCTTTAAATACAACTGCATCCTTCTATCAGTTCAGTAGCTTGTGTGCCTGAACTCACTGATTCTGGTAGGTATTTGGGATTTCCATCTGATAAATTACACTTGATCCATTAATTTCTGGAGCTACTTCCCCAGAAAAAAAGATACTAATTCACTTTCTGCTATGTAGAATATAAGAATTAGGATGCAAATGCATATGAAGAATAGATTATCTTGAATGAATTAGGCAAATCTTTCCTGAAAGATTATTGTACATGATCTTCGCAGCTTGGGAAGTTTAAAAACGTAGCTGAAATTTGAGCTGTGACAGGAAAAACCTGGAGCTTGGGCTCGTTCCTGTTTATGAATTCTTGGCATATCAGGCTGGTGCAGCCATAATCCCCCAGCGCTGATAACAGCGAGGAGGGAAAAATGCTGCCTGTAGGAAGGGCTGTGTGCAAGGCACCCACATCAACCCACGTGGCTGTGCCCCCAAATTCATTTCTGCCATTGTTTCTCTACCTGAAATTTGCTGGTTTTGAGCTACAGGAAAGCAGAACAGGCCTGCTGTTTTTAAGGATCTTTCCTGAGGAGAACAGCTTGCCCCAGAACTCGGTTTAGGTGGTCTCATTCCTGCTGGGAAGGGTTTTTGATGCTCCCTTGTGAACTGCCAGATTTCAAAGTTCCATTTATCAGTCAAGTCTTCTAAATAAATTCAATGTTTAATCTGTAAATGTTTAGTAGTTGGTGTTGGTCAGCATTTATTAAGGATTAAAAGAAAAATAATGGAAAACTTGGAAAAAATGATATTTTTTGCTTCCACTAATGTAAGAGAGAATAAAGAAGTGAAAAAATCTACTTTCCATTTCAATTTGAGTCTATTTAAGGTTCTAGGGTGCTGTCTCATTTCTGCAATGGTGAGGAGCTGGGAGCTCTGTCAGGAATTCCAGAGAGCGTTCTAAGCTCTGGCTAGTGAGATAGGCTCATTACTGAATGAGAACATGTTCCTGTCTGCTCAAACATCTTTTAAGTGTGTGAAGCAATGCATGAAATGAAGACTGAGCCCCCTTGCCATGAAATGGGTGTTCAAATGAGAGTGCTCCTCAATCTTTTCATTCTATTGTGAGATTCTGGGAAGGGAGGGAGGGAGTTGCTGCTGGAATTGCATTACAGCTGGCTTGGAGACTTCCTTGGCTTTACCCAGAGGTTATTCCTGGGATCCCTGGGCTTTGGTGAAAGCATGGGATGTGCATTACAACAATGTTTATTCACTCTGAGTAACTCCATAAAGCCCAGAACCCTTGCCATGCCCAGCAGTGCTGGGAACGAGAGCAGCCAGGGCACAGAAAAGCATCTCATGAGCAAGGAGTAAAGGAGCTGAAATGCAAGGCTTTTGGAAGGCTTTCCATTTAAAAAGCAGCAATGAATATCAAGCAGCTGAGTACCACTTATTAATAATTTGAAGTGAAATCTGAAAATGGTTAATTGCCGGTTCTTGAGTGCAGAGTGGAATTACCAAGTAGGTTCCTATGACAGAAGACTTTATTGGAATATTAAGTTACTGAAAAGTCTGTTTCTGGCTTGATTATTTTCAATAAGATAAGTCATTTGCATTTTCTTAATTGCCTAGCATAGATTATTCCCAAAGACATGAAAACAAAGTTCAACTTTTCCATTCTTCTGACAAGAAGATGGCATTGAAAAGTGAATTCCTACTTTCTCAGCTAGCAGAATTGTTCCGTGACCCCTATATCTGACACTGGTAATTGGTGTCCAGTGATTGCCAGTTGAAGTTCAGCTTAGACAAAATAAACTTTTTCTGTTAAGGAGGCATATTAAATGAGGTTATTATGCCATCATTTGGGATTAAGGAATTGCTTCATGGGAAAATGCCAACTCCTTTTATACACATGAAGTTGACAAGAGCCTTATTGTGTCTGGGCGAGATGTCTTCATTTTGTTTTGTTTTCTTTTAAAAATAAATGTTCTTCCCACCACCACTTCAACTCCTTTTACTTGGAAGTTCCTTTATGGGAGTTGTTAAGAAAATATTAAAACTGAGTGTCCTGTCTGGAATTCTGATTGCACTTACCTTTGCCTTAATTCCTCTTTCCTTCAGTGGTTTTATCTCCACATGAACAGGGAATCTCAGTGTTCAGAGCAGGATCCAATGAGTACATGTGGCATTTTTGAATTCATTACCAATTCTAGTCAAGAAATGGACTTTACTGATCTTGTGGGTCCCTTCCAGCTCAGGATATTACATTCTCACGTTGTGCATTTTCCCTTCTTTATAGAGCTGGAAATATCTCAGGCTAAAAAATTATAAAAGAATCTGAAATCTACCAAAGGGCCATGTGCAAAAAGGCCTAATGCTTTCTATTATTTTATTTTATTTGTATCACTCAAATCTTGATTTTCTTCGTGTCTGGGAATTTGGAGCTTTTCCTGCTGATTGCAATGAATTACCTTGTGAAAACAGTTTGAAGGAAAGGCACTGATGGAAGGCAAAGCCAAGAAATTCTCTACAGAATCCATGTGATTCCTCATTATCTTTCTGCTTTCCAAATATAAGCTCGGCTCACCCGAAATGGTTGATTTTTTGCATAATTAACCTTTAGGTTTTATTGGGCACACAATAGTTGTTGTTTTTCTCTGGTGGGACAAGGAGTTGCTATTCCCAAGGCAACATTAACAGCTGCCCTCTGCAGGGCCACTGAATGGGCCTTTGGCAGGACTGTGTCAGCAAGGCCACACTTGCAGCAAATCCAGGATATTTAAGGTGGGATGGAACTGGAACCTCCTGGAAATCTGAAGCAAGCTTCCAATAGCTGGGAATCCCTCCCAATACCAGCAGAGTGAGGTGTTACTAATGAATCCAGGAGAAGTATTGTGTAAAATGGGCTTGGAATTACCTCGAGTGCTGAGAACAAACTCGAGTCCAACTTTTGAATGTAAATAAAATTGATGTGTTACCACAGGCAATTCGGTGAACCACGTAATTAGGTTTTTTTCCATGAAAAACGAGACATTATGCTGCAGCTGCAGCAAAGCAGTATGTAAAGGATTTATATTCTAGTTATATGAAAATGAAACAATCATTAAAAGACTGTATTTTTAAAAGCGCTGCTTGGGGGGGGAAATGAAAAAAAATCCAATCAGTAGAATTTATTTTTCAGCGATGTATTGGGCAATATCAGCCACAGCAGTTGATGTTTTTTCCTCTAGGGAATCTCTTTTTCCAGTGAAATGAACTCACTTAACTGTGTGAAGTAAATCTAAGTTAGCTTGAAGTGAAATCTGCATTAATAGGGCTCATTACTGATGTTTGTATTTTCATGTATTGAGTAATTCTAGGAACACAGGGTAAGCTCTACCGGAAAATTTAGACTTTAAAAATAGATGAAATGCCACCTTCAGAAGAAAATGATTAAAAAATTGCATACAATTGCATTTTGGTAATGTCATTTTTAGAATAATTAATGACCTTTAAGTGACAATCACGGTGCTGGATTGCAAACAGAAAACACTGAAACACAGCTCTGCTGATGTTAACACATCATTCCTCTTCAGAGAGAGATGGTTTTCATTACATAAAAGTTACTTTCTTTGTTATAAAGTTCCTATTAAAGGTCATAAATCTTACTACAGAATTCTTCTACCCCCAGCCTGAGACCAGTCTCATTTTAAGTGGGCTTCATTATACACCTGCACTTACTTATCCCAGGATTTGACTGTGATCTGTAGGACAAGTACCTTGGATACCTGGCAGTGTGTCCATGTGGCAACTCCCAGATGTGATCTGTGGCTCAGGGTGTCAGTGATCAGCCAGGAGAGCCTGGGGGAGGCTTTGGAAATGTGAAGTCTGTTCCTGATGTTCCATGGAACATGAAGCTGGGATATGGCTTTTCCAAAGAAGCAAACAAAACCATATTCCTGCATGGTATGAAGAGGAGAAGTGGAAAAAACTGAGCTGCAGTACATGGGATATGTTAAGAATGAGGGTGGATTCTTATCTTTGCTCTTTGCCCATGGGAAGTGGGGGTTTCAAAAGGAAAAGAATAGGCTGGAGTTGTGCTGTTCGTTAAATATTAGTCTTGGTTAAAAACCCCCCAAACCAAGCACCCATGTGTGGCAGTCACTCATATGATGATAGAACTTTGAGTGGAATGGTGTAAAATTAATTTTCCAAGGCTGAAATGCTCAGTAGTTCAAAGGGAAGGTGCAAGGCAGAGGAAGGGCATGCTGCAGGATGGGCACAGCTGAAATGCTTTTGCCTCCTTTTGTGAACCCCACTAAAAGTTCCCTTGGAGCTGAGCAGAGTCAGCAGGAGCTGCAGCCCAGGCCCAGGAGCTCAGCCTGGCTCTGAGCAGGAGAGGCTGAGGTGCTGCTCTGGTCCCAGGCATGCCCTGCAGCTGTCCCTGTGCTCCCTCAGCTCAGGCTGCTGGCTCAGGAACAGTTTCAGTTTCTGTTCCAGTGCTGGGAGCTCCCTGAGCTGCCTCTGCCTTGGCACGAGCCCAGTGCTGGGCTGGGCCCTGGCACTGCCACTCCGGTGTTCCCTGGCTGTCCCGACAGCCACTCCTGCTCAGCCTTCACTGCCCTGATCTCTCTGCTCCTCCTGGGCACTGTGTGCCAGTCTGCACAAAATCATGGCTCATTTATTGCTTTGGAACGGGCAGGGAGCCAGAGGGCTCAAACTGAAATCCTTCAAATTCCTGTAACAAATTGATGGGTGGATTGTACAAATGACCAGGCAAAAGTAGCACCTCAAATTCCTGGAGAAACCCAAGTGTGAATTTCCCATATTAAAGTACTTCTATTGATAAACTTAGTCTTGGAAGGAAGAACAGAAGGTGGCAGGTGTGGCAGTGTCTAAGCAGGAAATAAATATCAGATTTTCAATAAAACATTTCTACATTGTGGTTGTTCCATGACACTGTGGTTGCTTCTGAAACACAAGTAATAGAACACCTTTCCCACCAAGGGAAACTTCCAGTCACAGGTGATGAAAAGATCATTGTACAGGATTTTTTTAACTGACATGGCTTTCAGAATTTCATATTTATTTTTTAAAGCTTGCTGAAGAGATGGGAAGTATGGACAGTGTTACTGTGTCCACAGGAGAACAGCAGGGCCTGGACTCTGACTGGTTTATGGTTCTGGGGGGCTGGAAGGAAAATCTCTTGGTCCCTTTGGAGTTTGATAAAATCGATTCTATGCAATACATATATCAACAAAATTCCCTGGAATCTGTTCTCTAGGGCAGGTGAAGGGGAAGTGTGTGGGGTTTGTCTCCCCTGTCAATTTTTTTGTCTCTCCTATATGAAAAGGATGTGATTTCTGATATCATGCTAATGAGCAGTGTGACTGTGAAACAAGCTTGGCTTCTGTATTTGAGTGATGTCCTCTGCTCTGATCAAGGGATGGTGGTGATGCTGGACTGTGCTGGGATGGAATGGGGCAGGGTTTAACTGACAATCCTGCCCTTTCCAGAGATATTCCTGAGAATTCTGCTACTTTAAATGGCTACTGGTCAAGAGGGATCTGTGTTCCTGACAAAAGCTTTAGAGGTTTTCTTTAATGTGTGATTGGCTTATTGAAAGGTAACATTTTATTTTTATTTTGCACTAACCTTATAGTTTGATACCTTACAAGTAACTTAAGGATTCTCTCAGCATCCCTAACAGTCCTGAGCTGGGAGTCTAATTTGGATTTTCTATACAAAGCAAAGTAAGATTTCCATTGCTGCACCATACTAAAATAAATGAAATACTTCACTAAAGCTGGGGTGTCCTGAAGTGGTGTCACCATCATTGCTGCTGCTTCTCTGCTGGTGTTGGTGCTTCCAGCTTCAGTAAGTCCCTCTGGTCCTCTGCACAAACCCATGGAATTTATACCCAGAGGGGTTTTGCAGTCCAAATGGAGGAGTTTGCACTCATTTATTCCCATTCTTTGGGAAATAGTGTGTTCAGGAGCTAATAAGCAGGTGAGGTAAAGCTGAGAGTAACAAACAGCAGTGTGTTTGAGAGATCTCCCCCGAGATCCTTTGGGCCTGGAGAAGCTGTCCTTGGAAGGGAAAACTTCCAGACAGATATCCCCTGTCCCAGCTGAATGTGGAATTATGGCTCAGTCCCTCTCAGCCTTTTTCCTAAACTAAACCACACTGGAGGAAGCATTATTTTATTACTATTTCTTTTGCTGTAAACCACAGTTAAGGCCTGGAAAGTGTGAAGAAAAATGTTTTGCCTGCAAGACTGTTCCTGCTTAGTCTCCAAAGAAATGCACTCTGGTACTGAAATTCCTAATCCTTCCCATTTTGGGATAGGGGTTCCTGCCTGGCCTTGTCCTGGGAGGTTCTCAGTGAGCCCACAAAGGGTAATTGGTGAGCAAACATTACACTCAGCACTGTTTGCTTGTGCTGCCCCAGACAGCTGCTGTGGGATGGCTGAGCCTGGGGGTGAGGCACTGCTCACATTCAAGGGCTCAGATTATTCTGTGGGAGCAGCAGAGACAAAAGATCCTGGTGCTCAGAGGTACACTAAATATATATTTGTATTTTTAAAATAATCATTCCTGTCTTAAGAAGTGACTTCTGAGTTTAATGTGAATTCACATAAGTTCAGTTTTCAGTTCTTCAATGAGTTTTTGCAATTATTTCAGGCATTTATTTATTTATTCCTGAGTAGTAAACACACCAGCAAGCCTGCATTATAAATCCCCACAGGAAATGTTAATTTGCTTTATTTTCCCTCTTCAGGTACTGACTACAGTTTACATTTTGTCATTAATGCACTGAATGGGAGTTTCTGTAAGTCTGTGAAACTCAAAATGTTCAAACTGACGTTTGACATTAACATTTTAACCCCAAATTGCCACTTGCTGCCTTGTTAGGATTCCTGCTTGTGTTCCCAAAATGTTGGAAGAAGCAACTCAGTTATTTTAGTAGTTTCTTGTGAATTTACTTGCTTTGTTTAGTTGACATATAATAATTTCACTGAAAAAGTGGAGACCTTGGATTAGTGGTGCATTGGGAAATCTGGAAGCTATTCATTGTCCAAGATGCCATTTCCTGGAGCTGGCTGGAATAGCAGGGTATCAGAGCTGTGATGCTGATGTAGCCAAAATAAGAGAGGCTGTGGAAGGAGCTGCCCACGGAGAAGGCTCCAGGATTCATTTCTGTGTGAGTTCAGAATTTTCCAGTGCTCAAACTGCTGAGCTCGGGAGTTCTGTGCTGTCATTTGTCTTTGTTTTAATGGGATTAAGTAATTATGTGTGCATTTTCTTTCAACTAACCAGCCTGATAAAAGCAGGCACAACCAGAGAGCCTATAAATTGTCAGCTCTTGTGTTCCAGCAAAAGTGCTTTGATGGCTCTGCTGATTTTACGTCTTGGTGCATATATTTAGCTGCCCTGCTGAGGTGAGTAAGACTAGAGAGTAGTTTATGTAACTGATGGCCTGAGGGTCTCCCCTTGGGAATGTGCCCGGGGGAGAGTGGATCTGAGCCACAGGGCAGTTTGAAGGGAGCAATCCCTGGCACTGCCAAGCAGAAATAGAAGCTGAAACACTGAAATAACTTCATGGGAACTAAGCATATCTGCTGTTGATACTTTGGCTGTATCAGTTGTACGTTCAAATCCAAATTTTGCTGCTGCTTTGCAAACCCTCTGCCTATGTCCTGCAGCTGTTAAGGCTCACTAGTTTTTTGTAAGTTTGACATCCATCTGATTTTTCAAGTAGGAACTGCTCACTGTGTATCATGGCATCTGCAACCCTTTGTGTTTAATGAATGCATCAGGTGTTCACTATGTGATATCATCAACCCACTTAATTCTTTTTAGAACTTCATTCTTTCTGCATGGCATGTTTATGCATTCAATTTTATCTTTACTATTAATTCAAATTAAGTCTTGGTTCGAGAGTTTATGTAATCACTTTAATGAAGTGGCTGTGCCTGCTCACTGCTTCTTGTTTATTTTAAATATTGGTCTGGGGAAGTAGAGGTTTTAATGTATTCACAATTATAACCAGCAGTAACTATGCTATAGTCCTCTATTAATTCAGTTTTAAGAGCTCTGCATATAAGATGACTTTTACACTATTGTGCTGTCTCATAATTTCATGGGAGAACAGGCTGCTGTTAATTTGTTTTCCTGTTAGTCCATATGTGTCACAGGCAAAATTTGTCATTCCTCTTCTGGCTCGAAGTTGTGTTGTCAGCAGACCCACTTCTTTTCTGGAGTTTCCCTTTTACACTTAACAATGCAGTTTCTGAATTTTTGGGCTTGTGGCCACTGAATCCCAGGTAGCCATTTAAATTAACCTGGTAGGGTGAGGAATGAATTACTGCCTCCTAAAAAATATTTCTCTTGTCAGAGGCTTTCTGTGCTTACTTTGCACATGTTAAGTGGTCTTGGTTTAAGAACAGTGACCTGTGTTGCAAATGCACAACTTCCCAATGCCTGTGGGGGCAATGATCCATCCAGGCCCCCTCGTGTGCCTGTCCTACACATGGAATTGTTGGTGTCCTGCAGTTTCCTGTTGGTTTCCTCGTGCAGTGGACAGGTTCTGTGGGAATGCTGAACTCTCAGATGGTTACACCCTCCCTCCCCTGGCTGGTTGCAGTGGTTTCCAAACCACACTGGTGGCTGCTCTTGCTTTGGGATCTGGAGCTGTGGATCTGACTGGAAGCAGGATCTGGGAGCTGCCTCAGCCAAAGCTTTTGTGTTGAGCATTTCCCCACTGGCTACCTGCTCTGAGCTGTGAAGTTATGTGGGATGGAAGAGGAGGAGGGAGTCCTGCTCCAGGATTGCTTCTGAGTGCTGTGCTGAAGACGTAGGCAATGCAAATAGAGAATGGCAGGGAAGGTTGGTTACTGCTCCACCTTGTCTCCGTGTTCTGGGAGCTGGGGAAATGGGGAAAGGAGGGAGAACTGGTGTGGAAATGTTTAAAACCAGCAGATACCCATTTTCCCCTCTTGTTGCTCACACTACTCCCAGCTAAGTCTTCCTGCTAATCCTCACGTGATTAAGAATGTTGGATGGTGACACAAAGAACTCTACAAAGTAATGCTTAAGGATATCCTGCTGTGTGCATTTGATGCCACATCTGGGATGAGATTAGAAATAAATAAATGAAAAGGAAAAAGAACAAAAGAAAATACAACCCTGAAATCCCATGAACTGTAACTTTTAAAAGCCTTTGAATGTACAGTGTTTGAGGAAAATGGAAGAAGCTAAGATATTTTGTACAAATATATTAGAAAAGAATACAGAGTGCATTTGGAGTACAAAGACTCCCAGAGCTTTATTGGCTGTGGTTGTTGTCAATGTTAACAAAACACACAGTCAGCATGGCCCCAGTCTGTTGCTGTGACAGGCTGAGCATTTGCAGATGTAAATCCCCATCATATGTCAGAAATATCACATTTTGCAACCAAATAAAAACACACAAACTTGGGATTCACAGAACTTTCTGCCATGTACCCTAACTCTGGCTGTAGCTTCTGTTCAGTGTTGCAGCTGCCCAGTGGATAAAGGGAGTTTTCAAAACCATATGTGCTGTGAAAATGGGGCTGTTTATGTAATGATAGTTTATTTAATGGGAGCTTTGAAAGAATTGACTGTGCTGTGCAGTGTCCAAGAGGGTGAGACACAAAGGAAGTGGCAGGCACAGCCATCCTAACCTGAAATCACGTTATCAGATTTTTGTGGAAGCAGATTCAGTTTTTCAGAGGTCAGTATTTCATTGCTGCCAAAAGAACTCGTTTTGTTCGTACCAAAAGTGGCAGAGTGATGAGAATTGGTGATTGCCCAGCATTTCTTGCTCCTCAGTAGCAGTGAGATAACTGGGATTGTCACTCAGCTGCGGTGGGTGCATGGTGTGGGTGCCTTTTCCCCTCAGGAGACAGCGTTGGAGGTGACAACAGGTATCTGTGTCCCATGGCCTGGTTGTGAGGGGTGTGTGGCACCCTGACCATGGTGTGCAAGCACAGCAAACGAGGCTGGGCTCAGCTCCTCCTCTGCAGGCTCAGGGGCAGCGGCCAGGTGGCTGCAAATCCCCCCTAAATGCTGAGAGCCCCCGAGTTTCAGCACAGCTTTGAGGTCTGAGGAGATGCAGTCACTGGAGGTGTGGAGGTTTTGATGTGGATGCACATTTCCTTCGTGATCCCATGCAGTTTCTACTCTGAGCAGCAGTGGTTGTGTGAGGGGGTGCCTGTGCTCCCTGCCTGTCCATTAAGCTGCAGCATCAACCCCCCCTTCTCTCTCCAAGTTAATAAATATTTTAACATCTCATCCATATTTAATAAAAACTGGCCACCACTACAGAATCAAAATGTAAAGGGTTTTTTTTGGCTGTTATCTGGAATAGAGTTGGGAGAAGATAAGAAGCCTGTAGTGCCTTTTGGATTCCTCTCTGATTTAGCCTTGTAGGAAATGTGGTAGTGCTTGGCTTTGTGTTGTTCTGGTTTAAAACTAAACCATCGGATTCTCTGATTTACATAGCTGAAATTATTTTGCTATTATTCTATTTACATTAGTATTGCCTTGTGTATTTGTTAGGCAAATGAATTCCGTGTTAAATGGCTGGGAAGAGGATTTCGAAACACTGTGATTAATTCCTTTCTTTTGGAAGAAATAGTTAACAAATAGGAAAATGCTGGTGGAGAGCTGAGTTTCTGGCAAGCCCTGCCGGTACAGAGTGTACTGAGCTGGAAATGTTGCCGAGTTAGCACAAACTGTCTGATATAAAAAGCACGTTTTTGTTATAAACACTGCCTGCTCAACAGAGTTGTTGGTCTTACAGAACAGCTTTAAACAGGGACTGTTGCTTTTGAGTAATATTAAATATTTGTCTTCTGGTGAATGTTTTCTTAGGAAAAATCACTGTAGATAGCAAACAAACCAATTCTTTTATTATCCAGTGTAAGTGCATTTGAACTTCCCTGTTTTTATCTTGACTGTTTCACTTGAATTTATATGTTTTTATCTCAACTGTTTCACTTGAATTTATATGTTCTTATGTGTTTTTCACTTGAAAAAGTTTTGGGTTATTTTTCTTCAAAAAAAAAGTATTTGTACAGGTGTCTTCAGATTTCAAAATAGGCTTTGTTCTTTCTGAGCTTTGTCTTGTTGTTTTTCTGGCTTTGTACTGACACTTTGTGGCTGTTTCTGTGGTGTTTCAAGTGACAGGAGTCACAACAGTAATGGAAAATAGCAACTTAAATAAACATTTTCAGGAAGTATAAAGCAGGGTGAGTGTGGAAACCTTCCCGAGCTCAAACCCTGCACAAATGTTCTCTACAGCTCTGCCCTGAGAGTAGATTTACAGGATGGAGATATGAGGCTTTTAGATTTACTTTCTGTGGCTTTTTTTCAATATTAAATGCTGTGAACAAGATGTCTCTAGACACTGTATTTTGTGAACAATCTGGTGGGTATTGACTTATAATCAGCATCAAATTTTCTTTTTATTGTACAGGGTGATCAGTGTATTCTCAATTCCAGGCTGTGTCACCATTCCTTACTTGATCCTGCAGTGTATAAATTCCTTTATTCCAGCTGTCTCTGTGTACACAGTTGAGGAGGTGATGCCATCTCTATTTTCTTTTTCCTTTCTGTGTGGTAGTACATACTAAGAACAGGATGGAAAAAAGATCATTTTGAAGGCGAGTTCCATTTTTTTAGTTGTGATAACTGGTTCAGAGGCAGGGATGATAATTTCTGAGCTCTCTGTGGGAAGATTTGTGGCTGTGTTGGAAGAGGAGCACAGCATGTTAATTTGACTTACTTATCTCTTTAAAATTCCTCCCCAATATCCCATCCATGCCTGCCCTCTGGCAGTGGGAAGCCATTCCCTGTGTCCTGGCACTCCAGGCCCTTGTTTCATGGAGGTCATCTCCGAGTGTCCATTTGGAAGAAACTTTTTGGAGGGTGAAAAGTGTAGGGGGGGCAGCTTTGGGTTTAGATCATAACTGAGCAATGTGTTTATCCTCTCCTTAAGGACAAGGCAAATCTAATTACTTAATGCTTAACCAATGAATCAAAGCAAACCTTAATCCAGGCCTTTTCTTTTGTGCAAATTAAGTGGGCATGTCATTATTTAAATATCCAACAAGATTCTGGAAAATTTGATTAAACCTGCTAAGAAAACCTTGTGAAATGCAGGAGAGGTGAAGGAAGAATTACACTGCAATTGAGCATAAATGATTATTTTTATCAAATAGCAGTGCTTAATAATGATGTGTGTGATTATATTTCTTCTTTGCTTGTTTTCTTGGGGTTTGTGTTTTTCCTTCTGTAAGTGTCAGTCTCCTTGACTGGTCTGGGAATTCTGTTCTGGTGAGATGCTGCACAGTCAAATACTATTTTGAGTAAGGAAAAAAGGAACTTGTTTTTGACTGATAATCCCTGCAGACATCAAGGGAAGAAAATATCAAAAGGTAACTTAGAGGTCAACCAATTTTGTTTGGAAATGCAAGATTTGGAAGTTAAAGCCCAGTCAGAAAGAATGTTGGAAAATTGTTGTTCTCTCTGTAAAACATGGCCCTTTTCACTTTAAATGCTGCATTTTGAAAGCCCCTGCCTGTTTGTCCTTGCACACTCACCCTGTGTGGATTCCTGTGCCTTGCCACTGGGTAAATGATTAGCAATGGGAAAATGTAACACAAGAAATACTCTGGAATGTTAATTGTAAATCTAATTATTTCCTTCTAAAATGATCCTGAAGCAAATCTCTGGTAACTGTTATTAGGAGGAAAGAGAGGTGGGAGTATAAAGTAGCTGAAAGTTGGGGTAGTTGAAAAGGGATCTGGTGATTTGGGCAGAAAGGAGAATTTCCACTGGCATTTCTAACACATTTTGGAGGATAACTGAAATGGGGATTTTGTTTCAGAACACTCCATAGCTTTATTTTAAATGTGTTTCATGGAGTCACACAATCATTTAGATTGGAAAAGACTTTTAAGATCTGGATATTTTGCAGCTTATAATGGAGCAGCTCTTGATATCAGGTTGTGAAGCTGATGCTTTTCTCCTCAGAAGCAGTTTTAATTAAAACATTTGAACGTTGGATCAAAAAAATCTATTTGGAAAACTGAAGGAAATGCAGTTTTGGCTTCCTGAGTTTGGTGAGGGGATGTGTGGGCAGCAGCAGCTCTTCTGTCAGTCAGGACTTATTTTGTGTGTGAGGACAGGTAGGTCAGAACTCACCTCCTCTGACACCTGCTTCAAAAGCCACCCACAGAAAGCTCCCAGAGCCAGCAGCAAGCACCTTCCTCCCCACAACAGCTCGCACTTGGCTTGAAGTTTTCAGCTCCTCTCTTTTTTAATTTAATTTTTGAATTTAGGTATCTTCAAATTTAATGGCCAGTGCAATATAATTCCAGCACTAACCATGTGTGAGTGCAAAAAAAGACTCCCAAAAGAACTCAGGGAAACTCTAAAAGTTAGTGACAAAACCGAAAAATGAAAATTTCAAGCAATGTTTTTACTACAAATCCTCTTGTTTTGCTACTAATAATTGAGAGTCTCATTTGCTGTTTTCTAAAATAGATGAGAAATTGTGCAAGTAAGGGCTTTGCAAAGCAGAGGTTCTGCCAAAGCATAAACAGTTGTGTATTTGTATCCCTGTGTGTCTGCAAAACCAGGAAGTCAGGATTATGTCTCCTGTTTAAAGTGGGACATAAAACTTAACCTGAATTCTTAGTGAATATCTGGAGCTCTGTGTGTGTTGAAGGTGGATGCAAGAAGCACTGATGATCATGGAGATGAATAAAGATGTTCTAAATTGGCTTAGAAATGACTCCTTCCCACCCCCTTTCAGCATTTGATATAAAAAAAGAATCTGATAGATCTCTTTGCTCATTCTGCCCCAGCAAACCACAAGAAGAGAAGCTGTTTTTAACTAGATGACATATTCAGTAGTTGCCTTGCCAAAAAAACTTTTTCCTTTCAAACTGGAAATAGTTTTTTGTTCTGAAATAATGATCTTTTTATCTGCCTTGCTTTTTTTTCTCTGAAGCTGGTCCCTTCTTCGTAGAAGTTTATTTTTGTAAGGCTTTTCCAGATTTAGGAACTGCATTTGATGACTCATAGGATTTTTTTCCCTTTGCTTTCTGCCAGGTAGGAGCAGCTGTGTACTTGGTAATTAGCTTGCTCTGCCTTTGCTTAACCACTGCACTCTCACTGTGTTCTGGCTGAGGGGGGAAAACGCTGCATGTTTCTCCTGTTTGTTTTCTGTGTTCAGCCTACAAAAGCCAGTTTTACCAAGCCCCTGAAACAGCCAGAATATTTAAATAGAGCATCCAAGTAAAAGGAGGGCTGTAGAACTGCTGTAAATAATCCTTTTTTTCCCCCCTCTGTGTTCACTTTCTCTGAACATGGTAATTCTGGACAGTATTGTAAGAGCACAGAGGCAACAAAAAGCAGATGGTTACTATAGTTTCAGTGAATGAAGCCAGTTTTACTTGGCTGAAGGTATTTTCTAATTTCTGTCCTCTTGCCTGACATTCATGAAAGGCCTTTCTGAACACACTGAAGTCCTGACTGTTTTCATATAACAATTGATCTCTTTTACCTATAAAAGCACAGGGACCATCTCTGATGTTTTTAAGTACATCCTTATGCCCAGGGTTTGTTTATTGCCACTGTGGTTGCCTCAGGTCTCTGGAGGAGCACAAGCCCTTCCCTTATGCTTTGTCCAGAGCAGCTGGGGCTGCCCCATCCCTGGCAGTGCCCGAGGCCAGGCTGGACGGGGCTGGGAGCAGCCTGGGACAGTGGGAAGTGTCCCTGCCCAGGGCAGGGGTGGCACTGGGTGGGCTTTAAGGTCCCCCCCACCCCAGTCCATGATTCTGTAATTCAGTGACAAACACCACCTGTAGCTGTGGGCAGAGCTGGATTCACTTGAACTCCAGGAAACGAAGCAGCAGCCACAGCTTCCTCGTGCCCAGCTGGGGCTGTGCTATGGGAAATGAATTGGAATTGTGGAGGAAGTGATTAGATGACGTTTCCAGGAAGCTGCAGAATGTCTGTGGTCATCTAGGGGATGATGGTGAGGATGAACCTGTGTTATGATCAGACACTTAAAGATGTGAAAGGGGTTCAGTTTGGTGTTATTTGATTAAATGAGCATCTGTTGAAGCCTTGTGATTTTAAAGCTGATTTTACAGTGCTTAAATCTGAATTTTCTTCGCAAATGGCATAAAGCAAACCTGTCTCCTTGTCCATATGTGGCTTCTTCTGTTGTGAGATCTTAATGCCTTTTGTGTAAAACTTCTGTGTCCTGCCCTAATGCCTTGTCAGGTCTGTGACAGCTGATTTGGTAGCTGTGAATAGCTGTGGTCCCAAATGGAATTCCTGTCACTTGAGGGGTTCAGGAGGAAGATTATTCAGCAACAGCCTCCCCTCCACCAGGATGAAGGAGCTGCACAAACAGAAGTTGCAAAAGATGGCCTTTGCAGAATCTGCAACATTTTCTTTTGCTTAACTGTTTCATATTGAAGCCTGAAAAGGGTGGAAGAGTTTTTGCAGAGCGTAAGGGCTGACAGCAGCATCCCCAGGTGGCTCTGTGCATTCTCTCACTGCCAGATGCACGTGGACGTGCGTGGTTGCTGTTCCTGGTGTTGTGGAGTTTGACAGAAATGATCTATTTTAGTGTGTGCACACAAGTGCAGGTACCAATGTTCAGGGAGAGGGTTAAAAATTACAGCTTAAATCTTTGATTTAAATTCCATGAAGTCTCATGCAACTTGCATGACTTTCTGAGAGCAAAACTGCAAAACGCTCGAAAAACGAAGTCCAAGACAAGTTTTGTGGTTTAGGTTTGTTAAATTCTTTTTTCCGCACTCCCCGTGCCTTCCTCTGAACCTCCCATCAGGAGTTTGGCATCAGGGGAGACAAAGGTGCCATTTTACAAGGTCTCTGACTCAGGAGATTTGGCCAGTGGGCCTTTGGGCTTTGTTGTATTTATTTTGTTTTTTCTCTTCCCAAGCCTTATCTCCTGGCTGCCTCATGGCAGGAATTTACTGCAGAGCTCCGACCCCTGCCCTGCTGGCCCAGACACAACCTGGAGTAACACTTTAAACCCTGAGGAGCTCTGTAGCAGTTGGCAGATTCTCGTGGAAGAGGATTTTTGTGCAGAAGCCGTGCCCAAAAATATTTTTCAACTTTTAAAAAAGCATTCATTATAAATTGAGGTGTTTTAATCAGAATTGGTGTTTACTGTGGCATCATGCAGTGGTCCCTCTCTGGAATTGCTGAGGTTTTTAGCTCATGGCTTAGAGTTCTTAAGTTTGGGGAAGCAGAAACCCTTGGCTGATACTTTTTAATTACTTTGGTAGCTGAAGAGTGTTTGTATATATCCACACAAATATATATACTTAATATATATAGGAAAAGCAGCATTTGGTTGGAGTACTAAGCATCTGTTTTGCTTAAAATTCAGTTAGCAACTCAACATCTTCATAAAAATACCCAGGACTGCTCACAGTTAATGAGAATTTAATTTTGTTAAGGTGCACACTTGGGGTGTGTGTGGGCACGATAATCCAGAACATACTTGGATTTTGGTAATTGTAGGCTACTCATACTGTGTTAAAAACCAGAGATTTTAGGGTTGCTCTGTACTGTGCACCATGACTTTGGCATTTCTGAGGTGTTCATTTTGGCAGTCGTGCTGTTTTTTGATCATTTTTTCAGTATTTGAATTGGCACATAGAACTGAGAGGAGTAAACAATCCCAACTATTTTAAACTACAGTTATGATTTGTTTTTTAAGATTGGATGAAAATCAGCTTAAACCTCCTTTGTGCCAACGCTGGAATAGCAAGTAAGAAAAGAATTACCATTTAAAAAACAGTGACTGTGGAGAATCTGCAAATGAATTGTTTTGATTAATTGGTGCCACCTTGAGCTGATGGGACTTTATATTAAAATTTATTCCTTACTTTAGGGAACAGATTTTTCCTTGATAGGTGTTATTGTGACTGTAATAGTGCTTTTGCTTTAGAAAATTGTCAGTTTTGTTGTCTTTCATGCTCTCTGTAAAATGCCAGCATAACTTGGCGTTAATCCACCTGGATTTTTTCTTATTTTCTTGCTCTGTAAGAAAAGACAGAGCAACTGCAATGGTGATAAACACAGGAGGTGATGTGAGCTGGGAGCAGGGAGCTGGAGGACAGGCAGAGCCCGTGGGGTTGGTGCTCCTCAGGGAGGTCACTGGTGATAAAAAGTTTGGAGGAGTGGCTGATGCCCTGAGGGCTGTGCAGCCCTGCAGAGGGACCTGGGCAGGTGGGAGAGATGGGCAGAGATTACCTTTGGAAAGCCCACAAAGGCAAACTGCACCTGGGGAGAAACAACCGCAGGCAGCAGCACAGGGAATGAGCTCTGTGGAGAAGGGCTGGGGTGTGGGGACAGGAGTGTGTGTGTCCATGGGGTGGGATGGCAGAAATCAGGGGTCCTGCCTGGGGCTGAAGGCTTCGGAGAGCTGCAAAGACTGCCAGAACAGTTGAAGCTATAAAAGCCAACAGAGAACATTTCTTTTGGTAGAGAGAACGAGTGTTAAAGTCAAAGGCAGGATAGGAAATAATGTGAATTAGGAAAAAGAGATCACCTTCGTGCTTCATAGTTATAAACCTACACAGAGTTTGGTTGTTGTCTTGAATTTTCCACCCAGATCTTCCCCCATCTCAAAATTTGGCTTTAAGAAATGCTGTTTATACCTCTGGCTAGAAGCCAGGTGGACACTTGTGAGAGAAACTGGTGCCAGGACAGGAAAATCCCGCCGAGGGTTGCTATTTCCAGTTAAAAGGTTGGTTAGACTCAAACACTGAGGAGGCTTTACGCAATCTGTGGGGAGGGAAACGAATGATTCAACTGTGTTTCCAGTTAAGAAAGTTATTAACTATTCCTGGCCTTGTCCCTTCATCTTCGGGGAGCAGCTGTTCAAATCCTACCAGGCAAAACTTGAGCAGCTTATCTAAACCAGGTGGCATGAAAGGAACTTCAGTGTGCAGAAGAAAATAAGTTTTGTCTCTAGGCAAACAGATTGGTGCAGGGTTTATCTGTGGCTCTGCACTCCTGTAGACTCCGAGATCAGCCAGGTGCTGATAACTATCAAAGAGAGCTGGGGCCGGGTCAGGCAGCCTGTTCTGAACCCAAAATACAGCATTTAGCCCAGATGAGACCCTGAGATGGGGCTTTGGAATCGCAGACTGTGATCATTCTGTCTTGTACTGCAATCCTGAGATACTCAGAATCTGTGCTTTTACTGCTGAGCCTGATTCCCGGCAGGCTGGGGCTGGGTGGAGCAGGGAGTGCTGAGGGGACCATGACTCCAGGGCTGTTTGGGAATTCCTGTTCAGCCCTGCCAGCCTGGCCTGGAGCTGACACTCCAATCCTCACACGCTGAAATGAATCAAACTTGTTTAGTCTGCTTGAGCAACCAGCATTCCTGGGGTCAAATAAAAATTCTCTGTGAAGCAGATGGAGCAGTTGAGCCCTAATTGCCCAGCTTGCTTCAGGTTTCCACAGCTCACTTTTTTGTGCAACATCAGCTCTTGACGAGTCAAAAGAAGAAAAGGAATTAATAGGTAATAACTAGATTAATTAAAAATCAAGCTCCTGAAATGACCCTGTTGTATTCCTGATGCCCAGAAGGGAAAAGTTTGTTAAGGATCTGCTGAAGCTTCAGCTGTTTTCCTACTTAGTCCTGCAGAGGATGTGTCCAAACCCTGCCTATGTTAATGTCCAAAAGGGTGCCACAGGGTTTTTCCTGTTGTTGAGACTGGAAGACTTTGGGCTTGCTGGAATTCCATGGCACTGCAGCGTGTGGCACGGATCCCCGAGGGCAGCTCCCGAGGCTGCCAGGGTGCCAGTGCTGCTGTGCCTCCCGAGGGAGCTGTGCAGGGCAGGGGACAAGGCCAGCAGCTGGGTGGGCTCCCAGAGCAGACAGCAAAGGCTGCTCTGCTGCACAGTGCCCAGCGGGAAGGGAAGG
>VZTN01012933.1:0-26466 GCA_013400515.1 Erpornis zantholeuca
ATAAAACAATCTCCCTGTAATCCCATGGGGGGAAGCACAGATCCACTTGCAGCCTGTGGGGAAAGGTGCCCAGGCCAGAGCAAGTGGATGCTAAAAAAGCTGTAATCCAGTGGGAGACCCAAACAGAGAGAGAGGGCCCTTGCTTCCAGAGATAGAGGAAGAGGGCTCTTACTTCCTAACTAAAGCAGCTTATCCTTAAAAGACTATGCCCCATGGACTAAGTGACCCACAGCATGGCAGTTTTGGGAGGACTGTTCTGCCCATGGGAGGGACTCATGTTACAGCAGGTTGGACAGGACTGCTACTCATGAAATTAAAACCACACTGGAGAACTGTCTCCCATGAGAAGGACCCCCACGGCCATAGCAGAAGAGACTCCTCTCCCTAAGTAAACTGAAGAGAGATCTTGAGTAATGAACTGACTAAACCCTCCCACACCCTGTCTCCCTGAGCTGTCAGTGGGAAGGAGAGAAGGGCTGGAGGAGAAAAAGGGTGTTTTAAAATCTTATTTTATTCCTCATTATTTTCCTCTGACTCTCTTAATAATAAGTGTACTTTATACTTCTAAATTTGAGCCTGTTTTGCCTTTGGAGTGTTTTCTCCCAGCCGTTATCTCAACTCATGAATGCTTCATTACGATTTTCTTGGGTACCTGGTATTTTGACCAGTGTCAAACCACGACATCACTCAGGGCAAGCAGCACTCTTGTTAAGAGGGGAAAGCAATTTGAGTTTTCACACTTCTGCTATTCCAGTTTGTCTCTGGTTGCAGCAGTGACCTGTTTGGTCTGTCTCACTGAGCATGGTTTCCATAGGAGCCAGCTGACTTGTAGCATGTCTGTGTTCTGGCAGCAGCCTAAGTGGTCTTCAACCAGAAATTGTGGTGGGAAGAGCAATGGCTCTTCTAAATATCAGAAAAGATGTTGGTGGTCCCATATTGGAAGTCCGAGATGTGCTGAGCTCCCCTGCTCCACCTGTGGCTGCTGGTGAAGATGGTCCCTGTGAGATGTGCACATTCACAGAAAGTTCAGTTTGGGCTTGCATGGGGAAATTAAGACCATTTTTGGAAGGCTCATAAACACAATCACCAATGAGAAATAAGGTACACGAAAAACTGCTCTCTTCAGGAGCTGTTATCAATGAAAAACATCAGTTTTTTAAAACTGGGAGGCAGCTGCTTTGCACTGAAAAGTTGAATTCAGTTTGCTTTGTCATGCGAGATTCCTTTCCTTGGGGAAAATGGCAATTCAGAAAACATATTTTGGAATTAATTGTGCTCTGGCTCTGTAACTCCTCTAAACTTTAATAAAGCAGGCTGGTCCCTCCAGGGTTCCCTTTTGGAAAACAAAGACACTAAAATATGCAGTGTAATGTCTGTGACTTCTCTTACAAAGCTCGGTCCCTGCAAAGACAGGCTGGGGGTGACACAGCTTTGAGAGCACTCTGCCAATCTGGAGAGTATGTTTCAGAATGGAGGTGGAAACATTTGGAAAGGTCTGCTCTCTGAAGTAATTTTTGGTTAAAAATAATTCATGTTGGATAATAATGGAAGAATCTTTAGATTGTCTCACAGAATGGTCAATGGGCCTCCCTGCTTTAACAATCTCAAAAAATAGCAGATACATATTGATGAATCAGGGCAGGATGAAACAACTGAAGCAGCAGGTTGCTCTAATTACTAAAGAATTTTTCTTTAATTTTAATTCCAAGTAATCAATTGGCTTTTGGATTATCCCCAATTATCCCAGAGCTGTATTTCAGAAGAGGCTGTGCTCCTTATGTGGTACAGACTATCCTTTTCCTTCCATTATGTAATGTTTAGCTTATCTGTTACAGCAACATAAATGCTTTTCTAATTTTGGGCTTTCTTGTTTGTTTTTGGTTGGAACAGGTTTCACATTATTTATTTTTAATTATTGTTAATTTTCTACTAGGATGAATCTTCAGACTGTCTTATTTCTCAATTGATTGCTTTCCCAAATATTCGTTTTTGAAAAATACACTTTTTTTATTTCTTTATTTCTTGTTTGTTTTCAAAACCATATTAATGAAATAGAATAAGAAAACAGAATAATGAAAGGAAATTTTTTGTTTGTTTGTTTTTGTTTTACTGTGGAGCCCAGGATCAGAGCAGTGGTGGTTATAAGGGGCCTCTGGAGGTCTCTTATCAAACCTCCTACTCCAAGCAGGACTTCCAGGTCAGCCAGGGTTTTGTCTAACAAGTCTTATATTCCTGGAAGGGTGGAAGACATTCACAGCTGACATCTTAAGGCTCTAAACATATCTTCTTCTCTATATTTAGAGGTCCAGTTCAGTCCCTTTTGAGGTTTATAAATCCTAGTAGTTGCTTCTTTGCTTTTTCTACATATAATTTGTTCAAACACATTCACAGGAAAAATGAAAGACTGAAAAGAAATGTTGTCTGTAAGCTCTTAGAGAAGTTTAGATTCCTGAATGCTGCAGCAGAAAGACATTTTTACTCTGTTCTTGAAGTCGAAAGAAAGGATTCCTTTGGTGTTAACTGAAAATCTGTATTTTGTTTCTAAGGCTTTAGTTTGAATTTAAATTCAATAGAAATCAACTTCTTTCTCTGCATAAATGGGCTCTAGAGAATTATGACCAAAATCCACAGCTAAGATATGCCTAACTTGGCAGGTTATTTATTGCTTTATTGATTAACATTCAGGCAACAGCAGCTCTAGAGAAACACTCCCTTCAGTTTTCCATCTCTTTACTCTTGTTTTTCTCTCTGTGGATTACCCTGTGTGTAATCAGTAGAAAATGTCAATTGTTCTGATATCTGGTCTCTCAAGGAAAAGGACCAAGATTTTAGGCTACTTAACTGTACTTCCAACTTACCTTTTCTATAATGATAACAACAAAATATCTCCAACAAAAGAGAAAAAAATACCTTCTTGTTTTAGCTTATTTGAAAGATTTTTTATTGTTATTATTTATAAAAAACGTCAAGTGGATGGCACTTCAAAGAAAAAAAGCATGAGAACAAACTGCCAGATAAAAGTGCTGTTTTGAACAGACTGTGAAGTTCCAGTTGCTTCAGTTACATTGCAGGTATTGGTTGGAATCAGCACATGTAAGATTTGTATAAGATATGTTCTCCATAGGAATAATTTGCAAGAACAGAAGAGGGCATTTGGTTAAAGCTAATCACACTCTGTGCCTTCTGTTCAGCAGTCCAGAAAGAGGTTTTTAGGTGAATGGAAGTGAGAAAGACAAACACAGCTCTTTTGAGAAGTTTGTAAAAAAAGTGGGAACAGAACAGATTGGGCATGTGAGGTGGAATTGTCATTTTTGGTCTCTTCTCTGTAGAGCCATAATGCAACAAATTATATCTGGATATCACTTATCTGTAAATATATATATATATAAATTTGAAATTAAAATGTGCCACAGAGTCAAGTTTCTGCTGCACTTATGGCTCCTGTCCTTCAAGAGAACTGAACCCAGATGCATTTTGTGCAGTAAGTCAGGTGCAGCAGCAGATGCATTGTGCAGCAGCAGAATCTCTCCCTTTGGGAGAGATGTAGATGCCAAGATCACCATCTTACATACAAGAGGGATAATTTATTTAGTATAAATCCTAAAGGCACAAACTCCACTTGTAGCCTTTGTGTAACTTGTGCAGGATCCAATCCCAGGTGAGTTCCATGAGTTTCCAGGTGGCAACACAAAGCAGTCACTGCCAGAAACTGTGCAAGAGGTTCAGGCTCACCCCAGAGGCTCTTTTCTCCTGTTATTCACAATATATTTAGTAATAATGGGAGCACAGAGTCTTTGCCTATATGCCATGTTGCATGCCAGGCCCTACAAAGCAATTCCTGGGCTTTCAGGAGTCTGTTCTAAGAGAGGTTTCTGCTGAGCTAGTTCTCATGCTCTGGTTCCTGTGTCCATTTTGCAAAGAAAGGGTCTGTAAACTTGAATGCTTTAAGCTGGATTGCCATGCTGCCTTTTTATCAGTGTCAGCAACTAATGGCAGCACTGGAAAAACCCTGTAATGTAATAAATGTGTGAATAAACACTCGAAGTCCTCGGGGGTGATGCTGAACGTAACTCACTTGAACAGCACAGGCACGTCACAGAGCAGGTGTTACATGGAACAAATCATATCTGTACTTGGGAACTGAGATGCTCTGTCACCCCCAGAGAGGGAGGGGAAGATAAAACCAAGCTATTGGTTAACATGTCCCACAGGTATTTGAACAGGAACACTAGAGGAAGCTTTCTTCATCATCCAAAAAGTCTGGTGTGGAAGGAGAGAGATCAAAGTGTCTCACTGTCTCGTTTTATAGGCTGTGAATTAGCTCTGAGCAAGGTGTTAATTAAAAAACAATCTGGAACAAAGTTTCAGGATTTGCATTTTGCAACAGAACTTGGCTCAAGTCAAAGGAGAAGTTTATCTCAGGTTAAGAACATTTTCCCATAGGCCTGGCTCAGTGTGTATTTCAAATGATGCAAAACAGCTCTCAGCAAGGATCAATGCATTTGTCACATCAAAACTGCACCATGTGATTTACATTACCTGGGACTGGTAGTAGCCTGATTTATCAGAGTAGCCCAGACATGAAAGCCTCATTCTGCAGTTCCATTTACAATTTTTCTAAACCATCTGGGGAGAATATTTTATGCATCTTCCTTGCTGTCCTACTGTATTTTAAAAATATACAAAGCACAAGACTAATAGACTGAATTTTCAGAAAAGCTTCAGGATCTGATGGGTTTTAGTTTGTTGGTCTGTGTTCTGTCTCTGCTTTTTGTGGTTGGACTAATGAATACGTGGAGTTCTCAGCTGTGTTAGTGTGAATGGAGATATGCTTCAAGAAAACATGTGAACTTAATCTTTATTTGAAATCCGTTCCCATTTAAATAGCCATCTAATTAAAAGTATTTTAATTTTAATCCAGTTCAGTTATAGAAAATACTGATACTGTTCTGTGATGGCAGGAGGGGTATCTGGTTTTCACTGTGTTGCCCACAATTTTCCAGTGAGGTGTTGAAGGATTCTCTGGGTTCCTCCAGGCTGTGGCTCTCTCTAAGGATGAGATCCCTCTTTTCTGTTATTTCTATACCTTCCTTCTAAAGCCACTAGGAAATAGTCGACAAGAGAAACAGGGAGGCACTGTGAGCTAGGTTTTTGAGAATTGAACAATAAAGCACTTACAAATGTTCAGAGTATGGTGCAATAAATATATATTGGAAAAGACAACCTAGTAAGCATTGCAGATAATAAAGCTGTGCTTTTAAACTGTTGTTTATACAGTGTATCCATGCTGAAACTCACAGGGGGAACCTCTTCTCTATTAGCTGGATTTTTAACTAGCCAATCTTCCCAACACCCTCAGATTTATGAGCTCATCTCTCTCTTCCAGGGTGTCTATAATTAAGCAAAGCTAAGGGTAAGATTTAGTCAAATGATGATGAAATTGAACTCATTTCACATCTTCTGAAAGGGTCCAAACTTTGTTGGTGCTGGGCTATTGAATGTAAACGTGCTGTATTTTAGTCTGGTTTATTTTTCCTTTAAGGCTGATAGAAGGGGATTATTTTTAGCCCTTCTGAAATGTAACAGATCCACAGCAGTAGAAAACAGCTCCCCCCATATGAAGTCTCCTATGTATTATTTAGGATCCAGAGATGCTATTACATCTTTCCACCTATTGCTATGCTTATCTGAGCATGATATGAATGCATTCTGCTATAAAAGACTGTGATGTAAAGCACTAGATACACTTCAGAGCTGGTAATCTGCTGGCATGCTTTATTGCTTGAGTTTGAAGTGGCTGTAGAGCTTCCCTGCATGAGAAACCTGTTATTTGCAGCTTTTTGCAGGAATGCGAGCTGGAGTCCTTTTCTCTGCTGCTTTGACATGTGAAGTGGTTGCTGCTGCTGCTGGGTTTATTGCCATCTTTAGCGTTATTAGGATAACAATGGTACCTGATGAAAGAGAGCACATCACACCATTATCATGGGCTAAAAATTGGGCATTTTAGCAAATGAGTAAATGGAATTGTTCATTATTTCTCTTTTGTGAAGCAAATGGAGAAAATGTCCTTTGCAAAGTGCTGTGAGAGCTGCAAATACAACATGAATTGTATGTGCAAATTGCTATTTATAAGTATAAAAAATGCAGGTAGCTGGGAGTTAAATACAGGATTGCTGTAGATATTAGAATAAAGCCCACATTTCATTAAATGAGTCAGAAAATGAAAGTTCTGGAGGAGGATAATCAGTCCACCAATGCTAGCAAAAATATGTGAGTCACCACACGCCGGAGAAGGATGTTGTAAAGTCCTGATGGGTGACATCATGTTTAGGCACCAACTGGAGGGAGTTAACAGCAAAATCGTGGCTGGTCTTCTTGAGTGGCCACTGTGGAGCTCATATTCCCACAGTAATTAGGAGATGGAATGTAATTCCTCTGATTGCCTCTGAAAATCTTGGTTTCTGAGTAAATATATTCCCTTCTCAGGCATAGTTCTATCGATGCTGCCTTTATTTTTCCTTTTTATCTTGTTCTTCCTTAGCAGTTGTTCTGAGTGGCTCTGAAATACTATTCAGGCTCAGCAGTTCTCAGGAAGTGCAGTTCCTGCATGATGCTGAGACCAGAATGTTACCAGTAACTCACCAGCAAAAATCTGAAACCTTTTGGCAATCTTGGCTGCAGTAGAAAATATTAAAAATAAACACTGTAGTAAACTGATTAGTTTGGTTATCCCAGTACTAATGTACTGTCCCTCTGAGGGTGACTTTTACTGCCACAATAAACAGCAATGTTTGATTCTCTTCTTATGAAAAGATTCTAGTGACCCCAAGTCTGAAATCAAATGGAGATCTTAATATGATTTTGCTCTGCTCAAGGAAGTTTCTGTGGCTAAAAGCTAGGGATTTCAGACAAGGAACACAAATAAACCTGGGAAGAATAAAGCCTGGAAACAGAAGACACACTGCACTCAATGCACAAGATCTGACCTGGATTCAGAGCCCCTTGTGTGTTTCCATTCAATCTGGTGGAGGTACCAAAGGGAGAGGGAGCAGGGCAGTCCCCACACCCTGCAAAGCTCAACTGCAGTGGATGCAGAGTGCACACAGTTAACTGGGTACTGCAGCATCAGATTTAAGTTCTGTGAGGACTCAGTTCTGTGTGTTTCAGTAATTGTCTACAACAAAAGTAATATCTATGATCTATCCAGTCTATTGAAAAAAAAAACAGAAAGGGTGAAACACCATCAGCATGTTTCAGTTACTGTGGTTCTGCATGGAATACCCTGATGGCTCTACCTTGGATGGAGTTAGCTGATGTAATATAAAGATGGGAAAAAAAAACAAAACAAAAAAAACAAAAAGAAAAGATAGATATTGAGAGCCATGGATATAAATTAACCTAAGATTATTATCTATATATCAAAACTGTGCAAGAGTTTTGAGACCAGTCAATATGTGTAACAGAAGTGTTGACGAAGGATGTTTGGACTTCAGGTGGTTCTTCAAAATGCTGTTTATTGCATAGACGAAGTTACAACAGTCCAGGGTTGTAAACTGAAAAGCTGCCAGCTCCAGCTTAAAGGTATACCTAAAGCCAAATTCTGTTCGAGTTACAAAGCATGATATACTTTTCTTTGCTCAGTATCTTAGTACATATCAATCAACATCATACACAATACCTTTGCATTTATCTATAGCCTATCATAACTACTATCTTTACCATATTATAATCATTATTATCCAGTTACAGTTTAAGCTTGAAGCTGTTTTTCAGTTTTCTTGCAGTGGAAAATTCTTAGACCTTTTTTCTACTTGCCACATCGACATGTCTTGTTTGCCTGTGGTATCTTTCTGCTTGGTAAAAACATCCTTTTGTTTGTGGTCAGCTTATCCTTTGTTCTAAGTCATAATATCTTCTTCCAACTCGACATAACATTTGCTTTCTTACTTATTCAGTGACCACTGGTTCAGCAAAAAATCTTTTTCTCTATATCAAAACTTGTTTTCATTTCTATTTCATTCTCAGTTTCTACATTCAGAGATCTTTCTGCCAAGCTTACATATCTGTGAAACTTTCTTGTTAAACTTTCATCTTCCCCAACAGATATGAGCCTGGAAATTTTCAGCTCCACAGTTTAGTAGATTACAGAGCTGGTGACTAAAGAAAGCAGTGGCATTAAAGAAGTCCAGTGCTGGGAAGTGTCAATATTTCTGGATATTCCCAGATTTCTCTATTGACATTAGACTGCTCTAACCATGGTGCATTGGTCCCAGAACTGAGAAGACTCTTGCATCACTTTTCTTATTCTCCATGATGATTCTGCAGCACAAAGTTTAAGAGGGACACACTATTGAAACTTCACTGCAGATTTTAAAAGAGCAAAGTCTCTAGTGAGGGAGCTTCCTCCAGTTGAGCATTTTGCCTTTCTATACCCACAGGGTGTGTTGGGACAGAGTGGTTGGTTTTTGTGTTATAACGACAGCCAGCAATCCTAGGGAGGTTTGGTGGGGCAGCAAGTTTTTCTTACCCTCCCAACACTCCTTTTCTACTTTTGAGGGGGCCTGGATCTTGCAGATCTCCTACAGAGCAGGGTGGGCTCTGTGTGAAGGAGTGGCAGGGAGCAGGAATGTCCCATGTCCTCTCCCTGCCCCCACCACAGCTTCCCATCCCCCTCAGAGTGGTTTCCATGCTCTCCACTTGCAGGAACAGGAGGATGACTGTGTTAGTTTTAAAGTGATTATTGTCATGAACACCGTAATTGGAAAAGCAGTTATCAGTTAACAGAGGCAGACACTTGTAGCACCGAACTGAATGGAAATTAATGTAAACACAGTGTTTCCAGAATCATCTAAAAATTAGTTTGTAACTTTCTGCATAATTTTTCATTCATATTGTCCAAGCAGCAGCCTCATTCTGTAGCACTGTACCAGGAACTCTCTGTCCTGAGGTGATGCTTCCTCAGGCTGATGGGCTGGAGGTCTCTGCCTCAAAAGTGGGCAGGGTGGCAAATAACAGCAGGGCAACAGCTGAACTTGAGGTAAAACCACCCCAGCATCTGTTCCTGTGAGGGTAGGGGTAGAAAACTGCCTCTCTTTTGACCTGCTGCTGCTGCTCTCTGAAAGGCATTGAAAAACTGGAATGGACACCCTGATCATATAGGTAAGGAAAGCAATTTTTCATGCAAGCGAAACACCATAAATGATTCACAGTCCCCATGTTTCTCATGGTTATTTCCTGTGGGTGTAGAGAAGCAGGGATTAGATATGATTGGCACTGCTTTCTGTTCATAAAGGGCTTGCCTGGAGGTGATTTTACTTTTTTAAGCTTTAAAATTAACTCTGCAGATGCCAGTCCCCAGAGCTAAAATCTGAAAACCCTCTCTGAGCTTCAGATATCTAAGATAGAAAAGAAACACAGCAAGAGGGAATTGAACATGATGCAAAAGTATTTTGTTTGTCTTCCTTACTTCTTTCTGCAGGATCAGGGACATACACAGATGATATTTATACCATTTGTGTGGGAACAGAAATTTTAAATTATTTTCCCCATAATTTTCTGAACAGACACAACACCGAATCCCAAGTCTCCTGAGACCCTCTCATGCTCTTCAGACACAGGATGAGTCCTGTTTCTCTGCAGTGCAAGTACAGTTTAGACAGAAAACAATACAAGTGGGGATGGGTGGAAAATCTGTCCTTAATTTTAATGGCGATTTATGTGGTCTAGTGTAGTTGATATTGGACTATCTCCTGAGGGAGAGGAAATACTCCCAAGAATAAAAATGTGCAATAAAAAGATCATAGATTCTATGCATTTAGGAGCATAGGGCATTTAGGAGCTCTGCAGCTTGCTTCTATATCTGAATGGTAAGTATATGATATATCAGTTATATCTGTCCAATCTCCATAATCTCTGGGGAGATGGGTGCTGCAACCCACCGTTCATTTAAAAACATTTTGATATCACTCTCCGCTGTTTAAAAGACAATTACATCCCATTAATGAGAAAGTACTGGAAAGTATTGGAAAATGGACTTCTTTTGATAATTTAATGTGTCAATGTGTTTGAAATATGTAATCAAAACCTTTTCCAAAGGTTCCCTCATCCCCCTCCTCCCCTTTATGCTGTGACAGCACCAGAAACTTCCCAGTTCCTGCAGTATCACTTCTGCAAAGACTTCCCTCTCCTCAGGGAGGCTTCAGCATTTTGTGCAGGATGCACATTCAGCAATCAATATCTGTCACTTGCTCTTCAGATAGCTTTGGTAACGTCTTAAAACTGTCCAACAAGCTGACATTAAGTATCTTTTATTGTGCTGAAGGGATTTAATTGCTCAGTAAAACCACTGTTAGACAAGGATTATGTTCTGATGCGCCTTGGTATGTTGGATGCACTCATACACCATGAAGTCCCAAAGAATTTGTTGCATAAATGTCTAGTAGTACTAGTACTAGTAGTATTTAGTAGAAATTTTAACTTCTCTCATGCCTGCACTTTCAGAAAGAATCTTTTCTGGCTCTGGATAACTCTCTCCCATTGAGGAGTAGCTCAAGTTCAGGCAGGCCTGAGATGTCCATATGTTTAAAGTTTGGTTAATCATGAAGCAGATTAGGTTGCCTTTAGTGTCTAATTCAAACTTCTGATGCTGAGCAGCTGCTGAGCTGCTCCACAATGGTTGCACATCAGTGTGCTGCAAAATGAGCAATGATATGTGTTTATAAGATGTCCTGGTTCTATCTGCTGCACAGGCACTGTAGCACTGGACACATCTCAAAGCAAAGCTTAAAGCTGAAATCCTTCTCTGTAGAAAAAGAAATAAATTATTCCCTTTGATATCTCCTTATGCTGTTATAATCCTTGACAGCATTTCCTTTAGCAAAGTGATTTCTAATAGGATGAACTATACTTCTTTTCTTGTAATTGTGGGAATCTTTTGTTTTAAATATGACTTGAAAGAACATTTCAGAGTGCTTGCCCATATGAAATTCTAGTCTATACTTCTCTTTGCATTCTGATAGGTATTTTCTCCTGGAGAATAGGGACAAGAAATTAGACCAGTTCAAATATTTGGGTTTATTATCAAATGTTTAGTGGTTGCTGATTAAAATGTTATTTAATAGTTTGTACAATATGGTCATTTCAAGAATTAGAGCAGTGCTGGAATATCTCTTGTAGGTGGATATGATCCCCTCATTTGTTTTCCAGAACCTGCAGGCAGCTCTGAATGACACCACTCTGTGTTGGTCCTTTAGGGAAATAAATATGGGCTTGCTCGAGATACCTCTGTGTTCATAAGTCATATTTACAGTTAATGAAGAGTATCTGGGTGATATTCCTGTTCTAGAAAAATGTGTTGTAGGATTTTTAATAACCACAAAGAACTGAGATCTTTTTTTGGATTTTAACCCATTTCCTTTAGGAAAAATGTCTTTTTTTTTTTTTTTTTAATATTGTTTGGGTTAAAGATTGTTTTATCTTATATCAATATAACTGTAATACAACAGCTGATGGTTATTGTTCCACATGATATTTGAACTGCTGGGTTTAAATAAACACATATCATCTTATTTTTAAGGGGCTTTCCCCAGCATGGAAGAGTCCTTGTGTAAAAGAAATCATACCTTGGAGTGATTTGATCCCATGCAGAAACTCTGAATGAAACCACACATTTCCCTGAGTCTGTTTTTATCTTTGTAGACCTTGATCTTAAAGTGGCTTAACTTCATATGCTGTGCTGGTACTCAAATATAAATAATCCTGTGATTTCCTGTGCTTATGTGCTGTAAATGTACATGTACAATGTCATGTACGCCCTGGAAGATTAGGGTGTTAGTGGTAACATGTGCTTAAGATAGGATTTAATCAAAGATCTGGAGTTATGTACCAGAAGATAATTTTCCAAAATCACAACATGTGCAGGCAGCAGAGAATGTGTATTTTCTTTTCTTTATAGCTCTTTCCAGGCAGGAACATCATCTGCAAAACTTCAATTTGTTTAGAGCCACACTTTTCCTTCCTTTCTGAATTTTTTTTTTTTTTAATGGCTTTACCTTGCAGTTAAGAAAGAGAAAGACTGGTTCAGGTGTAGAGCCCCAAGGACTGGAGTGCTGAGTCTCCCACAGTGAAGTAATGAAGTTTGAGATTATTTTATTGTATGCAAATATATGAAACTGCTTTGCCCTTCCTTCAATTGCTGGGCTTTTCTGTCTTCTGACACAGGTTATCTGTGGTCATTCAAAAACCACAGGAGACATTTTTGAATAGCTGAATGTGACAATAGAAATGACTGCAAAGAAGTCCAGATGTTCACAAATTTCATCTTGCTGGGACTGCCACTTCTGAGCTAATAGACATGTCAGTCATGGGAGCTGGCAGGATGGGTTTTATTTAGGGAAATTAGGATTTCTGAAGTCTGTTGCTTTTCCTATTCCTGCTGTACTTAAACTTCACCCAAAGAAACCCAACCCTGTACTAAAAAGAAACCAATTAATTTTTCCTTTAGGACAATGGTCATGTACATTTGTGTCAAGTGGTTGAACCTGCTCCAAAATCAGACATCTCCCTTTTATCTTTCCTGTTTCCTATCTCTGTGTCACAGTTTCTGAGAGCACAGTTTCTGTTCACAAGAGACTGGCAAAATTTTGATGGTTTGTTATTCCTGGTTTGGGGATCTGGCTCATCCTCAGAATGGAAAAAGGCCTTGCTTTGTGATTTGGTTTTGTCTCTGGTTTAGACCCAGAAGAGCAGACCTTTTCAGGCCAACTGACATTTGCCCTTAGACTAAAACATCACTCACTTGAATTGTGAGATTTAAATAGCTCCTAAAATAAAAGTATAGTTTTATAACTATTATAAATAATAGTTTATCAGTTTCAAACCTTTCTAAAGCCTTGTTGAATTACTCTGGTTCTGGATTCCAGTACTGCATTTACAGTGTCTAATTATAGTTTAAGGGCATAAACAAATCAAGGGGAAGTACACAGCTAAGAAAGGAGATATCAGTGCAATATCCTCATCAGAAATGAAATTCAATGAGTATTGCTGGCAATGAGTTTTATTTTTAAATGCATTTGCCATGTTTAACTGCATTTATTTAGTTTTTCAATATCTTATCCTAGCCAGCATTTGCTCTTTTTTTCTTTGGTGGTGTCATTATTCTGTGCAAACAGAATAGGATTCTGAAAGACTTTGGAAGTTATATCTGTGTTTACAGAAAAAAGACAACTTGCCCGTTCTTCATCTGAATAATCCATTGAAATTGCAAAGGCTTTTCAAATGATCTAGCTGAACCTCCAGCTGTTCCTCTAATTGCATCCAGAAAAGCTATATTCAGCCACATCTAAATCTCAAAACTCATTTGACAAACTTAGGTAATTTATTAATTTATCTGAATTGTTTCTTCCACGTCTGAATTTAATCTGATGGAAATTCATCTATTTTAAACGTGCCTTTATTTCCATCCTCTAGGAAAACAAATATTTGTCTGCACAGAAAACTGCCCTTAACTGTGGTAATTGGCTTCTTTGATTCATGGACAGAAGATTTATGGGACTCCTTGTGATTCCACAGGAGTCTTATTTTCATTTACTCCCCTACTTATCATAAAAAGTTGGCAGTCGCTGGGAAGCAGAGTGATGAATGTCATCTCAGTGTTCTTCACACCAGGGCGAGAATCCAAAATGCCATTAGAATCACTGTTCAGGTAATAGCAGTGGGAGATTTAACTGAGATACTCGAGGGGAACTCCACTTCTGTGGATACATGAGGACTTGCACAAATAATGCAGAGAGCCTGTTCCTTACTCTGGAGTTTTTATAAAGAGGTTGGATGAATTTTAGAGGAAAGGGTAGAGCTGACCTGGTTTTGTGGTAGCAATAAGAGCCAGGATGAGTTCTGGGAGCCCTGTGCAGGTCTGTGTTTATGTGGTTCAGTCCTGGGTGAGACATGAATCCAGGCAATAAGGACACAGCACTTGTGACACCACGGTGCTCAAAATTGACCAATTTTATGTCATGGACTGCCCAGGGTCATTTCTCCTGTCAGTACCAGTGCACCTACAGCTTTCTCAGGTGCTGATACTGGAACAGGATGACATTTATGTACAACACACACCTCAGAGTGTTCATAATAATCAAATCACCTCAAGACTCAGAAATGACTACTCAAAACTCAGACATCCCTTCTGCTGGGACTGTGCTGTGGTTTAGAGTGGTACAAACCTTCTTGGTCATGTGAACTTGGATCTTCCTGTTTTATGGTGCATACATGTACAGTACCAGCACACTGAAGCTTCAGTTTAAGTCACTCGCCCTAAAGAGGAGCATAAAACCTTGTATATTGAGAAACTGAATTGGAAGTGCTCTCCAATCCAAAAATCCTTGATCCTTTATGATAAGTGTAACACTGATATACATTCAGCAGCATTATTGCAATTTCAATTGTATCCAAACAGAATAACCCCCTGGAAACCATCACAGACAACAATTACTTTTCCCTACCTTCTGACTTAAAATAAGCAATGGTTACTGAGAATTAAAGCTGTGGGTAGGGGTGCTTTCAGTAACAATAACTTCTACTTTAGGTAATGCATTATCTGACCATTTATCTTTAGAAAAAGCTGAGACAGCAAAACTGCAGAGCAGTATTTTGAGAGGCAAAACCAAAACTAAATCTATTGCTTCCCAATCTGAAATGACCAACTCTAATTGTGATGCAGATGAAATTAGCCACGAACCTGTTTTCTAAAAAAAGGAGCTTTTCAGCCCATGGAAATAAAAAATTTCCAGACAAGTTTTTAAATATAATTCTAGGAACGAATGGAAGCAGACAGGTGTGTAATTCAAGCAGCTATGGAAAGAGATAATGCTGCTGTGATCCCAATAAAAAAAGTAAATCTGTGTGTCAAAAACAACCTCTCCCAGCTCCACTTGCCCAGCAAGGTGTCCAGATTGGAGCCTTGGTGCTCCTGAGATAGCTGCCTCTGTAAATAAAGGAAAACCATGAAGTTTTCTTAAAGAATTGAAAGGAATGATAAGATACATACTTAATCATCATTTTTTATGTCATTGCTGTGATTATTTAGTTTTAAAGAGAGCTTATCTAAATATTAGCCTTACTTCTGAAATGGCTTTATCAGAAGATAGTACAGCTGAACAGGTGATGGTATGTGTGAAATCTATTTTTACTGCACGCAGTGTATATTCTTTAGTCAGTAATTTGTAGCAATTGGAGGTAGGATTTTAAGGTACCCTTCAATATAATATATTCTTTGGCATATTGCTGCTAGCCCATTTGTCTCATTACAAAAGGTCTGTTAAAAAAAAAAGTCAAGATAATGAAATACCAGCTAAAAGGCCTGCATTTAAATCAGTCTATATTTAGCATTGCTACATTTCAGAATGGCATCAGAGAAGCAAGGACAGTTACCTGCTGACATTTTGTTTGACATAAAAAAGGAAAAAAAAAAAGAAAAAAAAGAAAAAAAAGAAAAAAGTAGTCTGTGCTGCTCAGAGCTGATATGGGAGTCACTGGGGGCTTTGGATGTGTGTGAGAAGGATAAGAGAACACGAATGGGATGAATTTGGGGTCCTCAGGGCAGCCACCAGAACATGGACACGATGGGGGAAGAGGTGACAAACACAAGTGGGGTCACAAGGAGTTGCCCTTTTGTCATACTCAGCATCACCTTGGACTGAGTTATGAGGGTGAAATGAGCCCTAATGTCATAGAATCCCCAGGAGAGGGAGACAAGGAAGGAAATCAGGTTTTTGGTGAGTGTAGACAGGCAATGGGCAGCTGGGCTTGGTGGGGAACTGCTGAGCCTCAGGGCTCAGGGTTGTCACAGGGGTGCTTGTGGCCCATGAGCTGTCATTGGCCATGGAGAGGGTCCCAGATCACTGTGAGCTATTTGATGCCATTTGCACCTTGTTTTTACTTTAAAAACCATATTATATTGCTGTTGTTATTAGGGACAGTCTAGAAGTGACATGAGACTCCTAAAAGGTTAGAAGGTAAAAGGCTCAAAAAGCCCTTTTTAGACATGCTTTTTATAGACAGCTTCTCACAGATGCTACATGGTTGGTTATTTGATTGACACCCCCCAACACCACTGGCTAATTACAAACAACGCCCATTTCTAAACATCTTACAAATGAAACCACCAGGTGCAAAATTGTTTAGCATTCTTCTACTGAGATCTCTCACAGCCTCCTCCTCAATGCATGGGAAGGTTTATGCTTTCTCACAGGCACTGGCTGCAGTCTGATGCTTGAAAATTCCTCTCTGACTAAGAAGTCAGTGTCCATAATATTATATTAAGGCAGGTGTGTTTGTATTGGTGTTATCACCCAACAGGTTGGGGGAAACAACAGTGGGAAAGCTTGAAGAGAAATTAGCAGAATTAGCAGAAGTAGCAGAAGGTGATGATTGTGCCATGGAGGGACATGGGTTAAATGGTGCTGATGTGTTGGGATTGCACTTGAACCTGGGGCTGCAGCCAAGATAATGCCCTGTTTTACAGGCTGGAGTGTCTGCTCTGCTCACCTGGGCAGCCACCTGTAATCTGCCATCCTGCAGAGCTGAGTGATGCTGGTGGCATGTGGACTTTTAGAAATCTGCTGTAGGTGTTTGCATGGTTGGTATAGCATAGAAGATATTCCACTGTGAGAGGATCCTCCCTACCATCTTTCCTGTGCTTAGCTCATACTGGATTTCAGTGATATAGGTGGACAGGACAAGGGGGAATGGCTTCAAACTGAAAGAGGACAGGTTTAGATGGATATTAGGAAGGAATTTTTCCCTGTGAGGGTGGCACAGGTTGCCCAGAGCAGCTGTGTCTGCTCCATCCCTGGAAGTGTTCAAGGCCAGTTTGGATGGGCCTCGGAGGAACCTGGGGTAGTAGAAAATGTCTCAGGACAGGTGGCTGGAACTGCATGAGCTTCAAGATTCCTTCCAGCCTACACCTTTCTGTGATTGATTCCAGCTCTCAGCAGAACTGGGTGTAGCTCTAGGGCTGCTCCAGAGCTGCCAGGTCCACCTCTCTGCCCTGGCTGTGCTGTGGATGTTCCTGCCCAGAGCATTAACACCTCATGTTACCTCGTGTTTTGCCATTCTCACATTGTATCATTGCTACAAGGCTTCTCCCTTTTTTGGTTCAATTATCAGACCTTTGGCTCTTAGCCAGAAGACTTTCATCATAGTTTTTATAAGTATAATCTTAGGAGTTTAGAGTGTATGAACTAACCTGAGAAATAAAGGGTAATTCGTCTTACTTCATCTTTCTTAGTCAGAAATTAGCTAAATGTCCCCTTGCAGCCAGTTTGATCTCTGTGGCTAATGCACAAGTTTTACTGCTCCCCAAATACAAGGCAGGACAGATGGCAGGCAGGAACAAACACCATGGAAGTTCCCAACACCACCATCCCTGCAGGATCTGTCACAGGCACATCCCTGGGTGTTTGCCTCTGAGCACTGGTGCACCAAACACCACTGTGTGTTCAGTGTTCTGCCTGTGCAGACAGATCTGATGTGTCTCTTTATTTTTACTGCAGCAATTGGTGATTTTATTCTCCATAATACCAATAATTTTAAGTAATTCATTTTCTCCACAGGCTGCCTGAGATTTGTGTCCCTTCCAAGTTGTGATCTTGTTATATTTCAAGGAATGTAATCTATGGCATATGTTATAGATTTCTCTAAACATGTTATTGAAGTCCATAGTATGTCATCAGTTGTGAAACAGATATCTTTCAAAAGGCAATACCTCTTATTGTACAGTTAGCAATTTGAAATCAAAAAAATTCAATAGTCTATAAATTTCACACCAGAAACATGCTGACATACTTTCCTCATACTCATCATTACTTGGCAAGATTCATGGTCTGGGCTTTATAATAATAATGTATTTCAGTAATACTTGGCATGTGCCATAAAATATTAAGAAATTAGATCTTGGCTTCAATAGGGAGTAGATTAACAGATTATTTATATCATGAGAGTTAACATCTACTGATGAGCGAAGTGTTTCAGAGCAAAAAAACCCTGGTGTTTAAATAAGGTAAATAAACACATTGTTCATAGGTTAACTGGAGAATAAAATCAGGATGAACCATTTTCTGTTGTATTTTTGTATGAATAAAATATGGCATATCCTTCCATGTCTTACTGCATTGAAAAAGGGACTGTTCAGCATTTTATGAATCAACGTTTTGAGGAAAAGCTGTGTTTGACAATTCTTTGTCCTGAAATGTTCCTTCCTCTCTTTCTGTGCTCTATCATGTTTTTCACTGCTAATAGAAAGTTAGGGGAATGAATCAAGAAAGGTGTTGTTCAAGAACACTTTGGTTATTTATGAAACTAAAAACTATTTGTTTCCAAACCCAACATGAAATGGGGAAGACAAGGCAATGAGCCTCATTTACAGGGATTAGCAGGGCTAAGGTGTACATGCACAGCTTATTTGTATTGGAGTTCATTGTGTATATTTTGAATAATACTTTTTTTTGTTAAAAGCTTATGATATTTAAAAGCAATTTTATAGTCCTTCAAAGACAGTGATTTCACCTCAGAGCCTGGGTCTGGCAGCATATATCCCATACAATGCTTGCCCTGAATTTGGGGATTTATATTTTATTTCCTTTAACAGCTTGCACAGTGCAACCACTGCAGATATGCACTGTGCAAAAGAAAGAAGTTAGAAAAATTCTTTTGATGTCTCCCTATATGGTTATTATTCTTGACAGAATAACTATTTATCAGCAAATGAATTCCTAAAGGAGAAGCAGCATATTGAATTTTTCTGCATTTTATCTTTCATGGAATATAGCAGAATCATCAGTATACACATCAATGGAGAGCAGGGAGGGACTCAGTGAACCAATGCTTGGACTTATGCTCCAAAAGCCCATGTATTTGTAGTTAAAAGGTTTAAAAGTTTTTAGAAGCCATTCTACTTGTTTTTCTTAAAGAAGCTGATATACTCTGTTGCATGTGGAAGATGCCTGTCTAAAAGAAGTTAGTGGAAATAAAGAAATGTGCCAAAATAAAGTTGAGACCTGTCTTAGTAATGAGACTTTAAGGACATGTTATTTCCAAAAATCTTCCCTTTACATGTAAAGAAAACTTTTTTTTAGTATAGTATACTGTAGTGGGTTGGGGTTGAGTTGATTGACAGGCTTTTGGGCCAGTTGTGCTTTTGCAACTTAGTATATGCAATAAGTAGATCAGCCCAACTCAAAGTGAAACAAATATAAAATTTATTTCGCATCCGAGAGTTTGGATATGCAATACCACGAATGAAAAGGAGACAGTACCAAGCCCGGGGTTGGAACTGGGTGAGCCTAGATCTGACCTCTGTCGCATCAGACCTCCCTCTGTTCACATAGGCTGTTTCCAGCAGTGAGTTTATACACAGTTTTGCCCACAAAGTCCGGAACTTGAGTATTATTTTTGCGGATCAGCATATTCATGAAGTTTTCCATTCATGAAACTGAGGTGGACAAAACGCATCCTGTTCTTGATGAATCTCTCATCACTCCAGGATGTTATCTGATTCCATATCTTGGTTCCTGATCTGGTCGTTATCACTTGAGCTGGGAGTGGATTTTTTGAGATAACTAATCACCTCTGCCAGGAAGACCTCATTGAAATGTACATGCCTCTATGTACACTTCTACTCCTATGCCAGGAGCTAGATCGATGTTCTCCTCATAAGTTGTCCTTTTCTGTAGCTCTATTTTTGGAATGTAAATTAGTTCCCAGCCAAGCGACCTTCCTTTCTCTGGGTTACAATTTCTCCCTGGGCGAGTTCTGATAGTTTTCAACATAAACTGGTTACAACTTTAACTTAACTCTTACACATACTTCGATATTACGTATTTGAGCACGAATTACCCACTTTTATTTATAACAGTATATTTAAACCACATGGAGGTGTAGGAACTTCCCTTTTGTTCCAGCTCTCCTGCGGGGAATGGGGGAAAATGTGCCCTGGGCTCCATCTCTTGGACAACGCCCAGGGTTACCTACTTGTTCTAATGGCCAGTTCAGCTGCAGAATTTAACCATGCTCTTTTCTGGTCATCTTTCTGTCCACTCCAGACTCCTACACGGCTTTGTCCCCCTGTGTATAAACCCTCTGCTCTCAGCTCGGTTTACTTCTAGCACAACCACAAACTGCCATGCAACCGAGACCACCTGGCAGGGTTCCTGGGGACTGGAAGGCTTCCCCCCATCCCGTGGCCCTGTGCAGACCCAGTGTGAGCTGGCAGAGCTCTCTGCAACCAACGCAGCTGATATCGAACTGAAGAAAACACCGTGCAGCCAGCAGCATAAAGGTGTTATAAATAAAAATGGGAATTCGTGCTTAAATATGTAATATAGAGATATGTGCTAGAATTAAGTTGTGTGTTTTAGAAATATGTATTAGAGTTAAGTTGTAATGGTAACCAGTTTTAAGTTAAAAGTGAGCAGGACCTGCCCAGGAAAAAACTGTATCCCCAAGAAAGGAATGTCGCTCAACCAGGAACTGATTTGCATCCCAAAAACAGAGCTGCAGAGAAGGATGGCTTATCAGGAGAACTTTAAGCTGGCTCCAAGAATATACATCTCAGTGGGGTTTCCCTTAAGGACTGATTGTTATCTCCAAAAATCCACTCCCAGCCCAGGTGTTAACAACCGGACAGGAAGCAAGATATGGAACATCAGGAGCCATCAGATAACATCCTGGAGTGATGAGAAATTAATCAAGAACAGGATGCATTTTGTCCACCTCAGTTTCATGAATGGAAAACTTCATGAGTATGAGGATCGGCGAAAATAATACACTAGATCCTGACTTTGTGGGCAAAACTGTATAAAAACTCACTGCTGGAAACAGCCTGTGTGAACAGAGGGAGGTCTGATGCGACAGAGGTCAGATCTAGGCTCACCCAGTTCCAACCCCGGGCTTGGTACTGTCTCCTTTTCATTCGTGGCTTTGTGTGTTTGATACTTCAGACACAAAATAAATTTTATATTTGTTTCACTTTGAATTGGGCTGATCCATTTATTACAAAGGGAAAGAGGCTTTTCTCCAATGTAAAGCCCAACAAAAACCAACTCTTCAACATGGCAGCTTCAAGGTCAGAAGGAAAGAGAATATGGGGTCATGTGGGATGGAGCTGAAGATGGCAGCAGAGGAAAAGAGGCAGCACCGCATTTTTCGCACATAGCTTAGAAAAGTTCTCTGCAGGCTGTGGTAAAAACTGTAATATCACAAAGTGAATGTCTCTTTTGAATCCTTTTTTGAAGTACATAGGGGGATGAAGAATACACATGTGTGAAGATGTGAGAAGTGCCTCTGCCAGGCTATATAGAAGCAATGAAAGGCTTTTAGAGATTTTGTGAAGAAGAGAGCCTTTGTTTTCAGGCCAGAATAACTCATCCTTAAAAAAGACTAAAATCTTATGTCTATTGGGTCCATGAATGCAGTATGAATAAACTGTGATATTTTTTTCATGAGAGAGGTGTTTTTCATGGCAGCAGATTTCCGGGTGGGTCTGTTGCTAGTGGCAGTTCGGAAACCACGTTAAGGAGAAAAAACTCGCTTTTTCATCAAATATTGGAGAGACTTTTAAGAACTGCAACACTGACCAAAATCATAGTTTGTTATCCTTTGTGTGAGTTGGGTAAAAGGGGGAAGGGCTGGAGGAAAAGGGGTTTTGCTTTAATTTCTTATTATTTCTTTTTAATTTTAATTCTGCTGGTAATAAACTTCTTTATATTCTTTAAAGTTTTAAGCCTGCTTTGCATTTCTCCAAATCCCTTATCTCACAGAATGTAAGAGATGTGAACAAAACCACTACATGTGCTTATTTCAGGCTTTCTGTATGGACACAGGCTCATTCACGAAGTATTTCTTTCATGGACTGAGGAATTCAGCTCTGTGTGCGCTGGGCTTGTGACCTTTGGTGTGTCTGGGAAGACCCAGATGTATGACCTGAATCTGCAGCTCTCTTGTGTTTTAAACATATTCAAAGGCCTGAAAATCCTGATACCTGAAAGTATTTCCAAGTAATTATTGCCTAGGACATACAGGGGGCATGGTAGAAGCTTTGCAGCGCTGTGCCAATTGGATTTGTCCTTCGGAGAACAATCCCTTCTCTCTTGTGTGGTGAACTTGTGCCTGGAATCCCAGTAAGGAACTGTCTGTGCTGAGGTTGAATGAAATGCTGGATGTCTCCAACTGAAATATCACTAACAAAATATTTTCTAAACTCTTCAAAATGCTGACATTTTTCTGGGAATGAAGGCTACCAGGAATTTAGGATAAAGTAAATTTCTGGAGTTTGGAAAACTCATTTGCATGTCTTGTGCTGTCGAGCCTCTGAAAAAACAAAAATCCTTGTGTGCCTGTGTTGTGCTGCTCTGATTCTGTGCATAGTCAAAAGTGGAATCAGAGCAATTAAAGTTTAATTGAAACAAAACGAAAATAACGAAATAACGAAATAATTTAAACGAAAATACCACATTTCGAAACACTGTCAAGGAAAATTAAAGCACAGGGGACTTTTGTGACATTTTACGATAGCCAAATTTAAAGTAGCTGGATGGTTTAGAAACTGTATTTTCCTGCAGTATAAAATAGTAATTTCAGTGGCGCTCAGACTCTTCGCCAACAGAAATCTGACCACTGCACAGTCAGTTACTCTGTTTCCTTACATTCTGCTTATAACCAAACCCAAACTTATGAGGAGCTCAAATTTGAAAACTCACATCCCACCCAAAAAAAGCCCAACCTAACAAAACCACAAACCCAAACAAACCTAGAATCTGTTGGAGGCAAAGGTGGGCTAAATAGAACCATGAAAAGAAAAACAAATTGGAAGAATGGAGTTCATGCTGAGTCAAAAGAAGACAGTGAAGAAAGCTGCTGGGGAGAAAAAAACCCCATTACTCTCTTTTGCTATCTGTCAGGAAGATAAATCTGTCCCTCTGGGGCAGCACTGGAGCCCTGTGCACCCTCTCTGTACTCATTAGAGGCACAAAGCCTTCACTCAGTGCTCCTTATATCTCCTCCTCACTCTCAGGGGCTGTTGGCTCCAGGTTAGAGTCATGACAGCACCTGGGTATAAACAGGAAAGTCTGGAAGTCTCAGCACAGATTCCAAGTTCAGGTTCATACAGAACCTGAGCCCACCCAGGGCCAGGGGGGCTCTGAAATGAAGGCAACCATTCCCTGCCTGCATCCAGAACTCATTTTCCCTGTTTGTGCTTCCTTCTCATGTGCTTCCCTCATTTATATCAACCTGCTGCTTGCATATATTTATTCCCTCTCTCTCACATGTATTTTATAGGAGAGAATGCTTTCAGTTTTCCTGAACAGAAGCAGTTGTTCTGGCAATAAGTGTTGGAAATCAGCATCAAAGCTCCTTTTACTGAGTCAGCTTGATTTTTAATCACTGCAAAAGTGCAAATGTGGATTTCAGGCTTACTTGTTGGGTAGCTTTCCTAACGTGTGCTGCAGGTGCACAATATATTTGCAGTGGCTGTTGCACAAGCTGATACACACCTACATCTGTGATGGAAATGAATAAATGTGTCTGTGGCCCATGCAATGAAAAATGAATGGCCATGTAAAAAACAGAGCGGGGTTGTTTCCATATGATGATGACATCCATAAAAATAGATCATTGCACAGTAAATTATCAGTTTATAGAAGTAAGGGGGGTTTTCAACTTCAAAGTACCAGTTTGCTGAAGCACATTCCCACTGCTACCACCTGCTTGACTTACAATTATGGGGTTTTTCCCTAATACTGAACTAACATTGAAATATAAATTTGTTCTTTATTCTGGCACTTGCAGGCTGTGGTTATGTGTTTGTGTGGGTGTCTGTAGGTGGACATTGCTGTGCAGCTGCTGAATTGACTCATTAAAATAATAAGAGGCAAGTCCTGGCTGCACTAAAGGAAAGGCAAAATTGCCATTACCTCAAAAATCATCCCACAGCCCATGGAATGAGCAGTTGAGGCAGCTTCGACTCATCTCAATATATTTTATTTTTTTAATTGATACCACTTGTCTGCCATAATAATGCACTGGTAATGCTTTCATAGGGAGTTAATAAAGATTTCTTCAAGAAGCAAGCTGGCTGTGGCTACGTAGACAAGCTGAGATGTGCTCAGATTTTTGTCCAAGGGCTATATCAGCCATAAAATTTCAAATTTGCAAATTATTCCTTTAGAAATACACTCAAAGTATTGGATGTACTGGGACTCTAAGTTTTTTAGGAATGTTTTAAGATGCCAGGAGGATCCAGTTACCAATTTAACACAATTTTTTTTTACAAAATGACAAAATAAATCGATATTCAAATTTAGTCTGATTTATTTTCTACCCAAGAGGAGTTTCTAGTTGAATAAGCACCTCAAGAAGGTTTTGGAAGAAAAGTACAGTCAAGGGAGGATAGATATTCCCAGAATTTGTCTCATTCAGTGATGCTTATTTTGTATTTTTTAACAAACCCCTAGCAGCATTAGCAAAGGAAAAAATACCTATATGGTGCTGTTGAGCTGGCTGATATTAATAACTATTAACAGTGCTCACAGTGTGGGATGTTGGTGATTCCCAGGAATGTTGTTTCACAAGGGGCTGGGCAGCTCCTCTGTGAGCAGAGGGAATTCTGCTCCTCAGTGTGAGAAGTGTGCTGTAAGCAGCATTTTAAGCCTCAGTTCCATGAGACAGCTCAGTGTCTCTCCCAGTCTGTGCTGGGTTTGATGTGTGTGTGCTCATGTGTATAAATAGTCAGTGAATATCATAGAAAAAAAAGCAAACAAAAATGATGTTTTTCCTATCTGTGCTCTGATGCTTTCTCTCTTACTTGTCTGGGGTTTGGCAGTCCCAGCATTTGTTTTGTCACATTTAATGGCTCAAAGGACAGGGCCACTAATGGAAGGCAACACAATAGCTTCCAGTTTTATTGTTTGATGCTCCTGAGTCGCCAGTGCCATTTCCAGCAAGAAAATGTTTTGAAACTGCAAATCATTTAATTGCATGGGTGGAAATGAGCAGCTTCACCTGTTTGAAAATGTCACACATAGAGAGAGCTCTTTAAGAATGTCACTGTTCTTTTAAGCAAAGAGCCATGGAACCCTTGTGGTGCTGAAGCAAGGCATCAATGTTCCTGCCTTTAAAATGTCCCATTAGTGAGATGTTGCAGCATAATTATAAATGTTACAAGAGAAAGTTCAGCATTGCAGGAGAGGCTAAAATATCAGAGCAACACATTTACCATCAAGAAGATAAATCATGTCAGCAATTCCAAGTCTGCTCCCCTCTGTGAACAGAAGTCTATCCACTGATAGCATGGATTTCCAATAACATAAAATGAGAATATTATGCTTAAATTCTTTTTCTCCATGCATTAACACTTTATTTTCACTCAACTTCCATTCAAGGGTTATCAGTGAGAGGAAGATTCTCCATTAGTCAAGTGTGTTTGCTTAATTATTCACAGTTTTTGCTACAACTCTGGTGCTGGATTCACTGTAGGCAAAATTCCAGTAATGAGTGGATTCCTGTTAGAGGACAGCATTGTGTGTTTGGAGGGTGAGTGGGTGATGTTCAGATCCATTTGTGCTTGGTTACATTGGTCTGCAGATAAGGTTGTTCTTCCTGCTTTTGTGTGTAGTCCCTGATTTCCTCCTCTTACAGTGACATGCACAGACTCCCAGAGGATTTTATCCTTCTTTTTACATTCCATAGCAATATAAATTTGCCAGCATTACCCCCCCACAATGCCTCATCTTACAGGTGGAAAGGATATTAAATCCTTTTACTGATTATTCAAATAAGTCCTTTGAATTTCTTTCTGCAAAGATCTTAAAATAAGCTCTTCATTAAGCTGATGAGAACATTCTCATTAGAAACAATCATATTATCACAGGATAATAAACAGCTGTTTAAGGAAAGCTGTTTCATTTTGAGAGATGTGTTAAGTTTTTCTCCTGTTGTCATTTGCACCATACTTAGATCCTTACCTGCTCTAGCAAATCAAAGGTCTCATTTTGACAATAAATTCATCTTTTCTTTCTTTTTTTTTTCCTTTTTTTTCTCCCTGAATGTGGGAAACAGAAAAATAGAAACTTCCACAGACACTAATGGGTTTGATTTACAACCTTAGAAAAAGCTTGAGTTGATGTAATGATAAAGGTACACAGACATTAAGTAGAAAAATTATAAACCTATGTTTCTATAGTTACAAGTAAGAATATCCTTTAAGTAAGTAAGAAACTGTATTAAGTGATACAGTAGAAGATTTTTAAGCATAGTAATGTGATTTTATAGATAAGTTAAGAATTTAGATGTTATAATAGAAGTATATGTGTGTATGTGCATTAGCAAACTATTGGATGAAAGACAGGACACAATGCAGCAGAAAGTACTAAAAGTGATAGGTTATAAAGTCAAAACAAAAGTTTGTGTTAACTG
>VZTN01012933.1:28584-84072 GCA_013400515.1 Erpornis zantholeuca
CTCTGACAGTATATTCTGGATGAAAATAATATTTATTATTGGAAGAGCTCAGAAGAAACAGTGAGGACCTGAGTTTTAGATGCAGATACAGTTTTTATAAGCCTGGGCCTAGAAGAAGACCTTAGGCTTACTTATAATTTAGTTTTGAAGGAGGCAGTGATTAAGCCAGATTGGCTTTCTGTGTGGTGTGCTAATCTCCACAGACTGAGCCAGATAAGTTAAAAAAAGAAAAAAACAACCAAAAGCCACCCTTCCAAAAAAGATAAACACAACCAAGCAAAAAAACCCCACAAACATTTCAGTGTAGAGACATTATGGATTTGCACACACAGCATCAGAGCTGCTGGGTGTGACCAGCACTGTCACACCTGGTTTACCTGACCAGGACAGCATTAATGCTGTTCTTGATGAAGAAAACTGGCTTCTGTAGCCACAGATAATAAACCTTTCAGAAATTAGAGACAAAGTGAAGTATTTAGGACAAAAGAAATCCCATAATTTGAAAGCAAATAATTAATCATGGCTCATCTAACAGTATGGCTTCATTTATTTGTTGCCTTGCAGGTTTATTTGACTGCTTTGCAAGGGTTGATCATGACCTGCTTCTGCTCTTTGCCTGACAGGATCCTTTGTGTTTTATTGGGAAGGTGTTTTATTGGGAAGGTGTTTCTGTGGCAGAGGTGACAGGCAGTGTCTGCTAACAAGGATCACAGTAATTGTTATCTGTAATGTCAAAGCCACTTAGTGCAGACTTGTTGGATGAGGAAATTTCTATTCTGCTCTTTATGGCATCAAGATAATCATTGTTGTGTTTCAGAGCATGACAGGATTTTCTCCTAGTATCACTTATCTGTGCAGAAATCTTCTCTTGGGTGCCACTTGAGTGAGCTTACTTTGTATTTAAATTGTATTACCAGTGTGCTTAGTTTGGGGAAATAAATGAAACAATGAAGCATATTGCTCTGCTTTGTTCAATTTTAATTTTGACTGAAATGTCCTGTGTATATATGGCCACAAACAAACTGAAAGCAAGTATATTGTAATTAAGTTAACCATAGTAACTCAGCCATCTCAAAGCAACATTGGCTTGACAGATATGACAAGCCTGGGATTTTGACTTCTCCAGATAATATTCTGGAGGAAGCTGGAAAATAAGAATCATAGGGCTTCATTTCTGAAGACAAATCTCAGTGGGAACTGGTGTGTTCTTGTTAGAACTGGTAAATATGGACTGAAGTTTGAGACATAAAAGAAACCCAGACTAACATTTCAGACTAGATTCTCTTTTGCTCTGAATACCTCACTCTGGGAAATTTTCTTGAAAGGAATAATGTTTCTTGAAATGGAGATTAATGTTGGATATTTATCTGGACTTTAGAGTTTTCACCCTAAATATTAAAGGAGAGTTTTTGTGAGGAAGATGATACAAAAACCAGAAAAATCTGTTTCTAATCTGGGCTTGTGCAGGCTGCTCAGGAACCATTTTCTCCATTGCTCTGACTTGCTGGAGTTTAGGGCTGGCTAATACTGTGGTGCTAAAGCAACAAATCTATTGGTTTCGAAGTAACTATCCCATATTTGATATTATCTAAATAATAATCATAGTGAGCACAATCTGTAATCTTGTCACTTGGATTCTTCTCGAAACTCCAAGATTAGCACAGGGCACCAGCTCTGGCTCTGTCACGAGTGACAGTTCCTTGTTGTGCTTCACTTACTTCTGTTGTATTTGATTTACTCCTCAAGCTTTTAAAGCATAAACTATAAATCTATTTGTTGACTGATTTTGATGCCACTCTGAACCCCAACCCTCATCCCCACCAGGAGAATTTTTGAATTGTATTTCAACACAGATAAAGTCATTTTATTATGGTTTTTTTTTTTCCTTCCAACCAGTTTTGTTTTTTGACATTTCCATGAAAACTCTAAAACATATTAAGAAGAGATGTTTGTAGATGTATATTGAAGGAATATTTTCTAGCTGGGGGAAATATTTTCTTTGTAGTGCCAGTGCAACAGGAAATATTGGTGTTTCTGAACATCTGTTTCTTTTTTTCCTTGGGTTTCTTTTTTTCCTTGGGTTTAAGTATCTCATTATTAACCCCAGGGCTTTCAGTCCTACCAGTCTAGATATGTCCAAAAATGCATTTCCAAGGTCATGGAAGACATGAGATGTATTAAATCTTGGAACTTGTGATAATGTCCTTCACCTCTCTTTGCTGATATAGGAGAATAAAGGACAGGCTTTCATGATATTCAGGGATGGTCATTTGGCCTGTGATTTACTCTGAGATCTTGCCATTACATTCAGCTCTTCATTGCAAATGTTCCTAAATGTAATTTAGTTTTGCACCTTCCTGTATGTAGGTATGATCATAGACAGACATGTGTGCACATGAATACACACAACCATCCCTTATTTGTTCATGAAAAATGTGTAAAATAGGTGCATGGTCAAAATGCTGTCTGGTCATAAGGAAGAGATGAGTGAAATGACAATATGACACATCTAAATATGAATAGATAATTAGCCAGGGCTCTTAGAAAAGAGCTTGTCTTAACTGGAGGCCTGGAGATGTTTCTCCTGCTGGACATGACTGGATTAAGAAGCTTTCATGTGCCAAAGTAAATTTTCCAACCTTAGAATGAACAATTTCTAGCTAACATTTTGTCTGGGGCTGTAGATAAAACTATTGATAGGCTGGTATTCTTTTTGTTTTGCATTGAGGGGAAAACATCTGTACAAGTGCTTTAATCTCTTGTGGCACTCTATACAAATGTTTTTAATCTTAATCTATTTGCTTTGGGCATGTGCTACCATTTGCCAGTGACTGCAGCTTCAATGGGAGGTCTGAGGGCTGTCTGTTCACCCCATGCTGCACAGAGCAATTATCTTGACAGATTCATGTGCTTGTCATTTTTCCTTTTATTTTCTTCTCCAAACATGAAAGTGAACACTTTTGGGAAAGAAGATACCTTACTTTGTCAGAAGCTGTGGTAATTAACACAAATAAGCAGAGCCAGGCTCTCCTTGTTTGATAAGAATAGGTTTATAGGCAGAGTGTTTGCTCCCTCAGGAAAAACTTCCCAGCTCTCTGTGGAGTTCCTGCGGTGGCAAAGTGAGGCAGAGGGGAGGTAATTCCTTTAGCTGGGAGATTGCCTGGTTTTGTCCCTGCACTTAATGTAGGCTGCCCATGGAGTGGGGAGTGCTGCTCAGCTCGCCTCCAGAAGAACAGAGATGAAAAGGGGAGAAAAGTACAGTGGGGGAGAGGAAAAAGGAGAAATTTTGTCTTTGCTGCACTGGTCAGAAATTACCTGTGAGCAGGCAAGTCATGCCCTTCTGCCTCTTTGGGGATCAAAAGTTTTACATGATTTTTTTTAGCTTACAGGTGTATATGAGCAGTACCTCCACCCCCTGCCTATTTTTTTTTATTTTATGTTGATTCTCTTTGCGTTTTTAACTGGTTGTGTCCTCGCTGGCTTTGCTATGTGACTGACACTGGCCTGGATCTGTGACTTTCCCTGCCAGGCTGGGCTTTTGGGGGAGGCAGGACAGAGAATTGTAGGCTGGTTGACTGGCCTGTGCCTGTGGGTGGTCCTGTTTTATCTCTTCTTGTCCTTTAAAAAGCTGCCCTTGTGTGAGTGGGAAAAGCTTGAATTGCCCTTGTGCAATTCAGTGCCAGTGCAGTTGTTGAATATAAAAAATGTATTTAATTATGTGACTGAAAGGAAGGAAAAATCTAGATGTTTCCTGAATAATCAGTAAGGGATGAACCTGAGGAAGGGGAGAGCTGAGCCAGGCTGAACTTGGGAATAGGAGGAGATTTAAGGCAGGAGTCCAGACATTACCACAAGAATCTCAAAAAATAATGCTTTGTCCTGTATTGTTGTGTTATCAAATGTCACACCTGCCCTGAAGGATGTGGAGGGTTTTGTGAAGCTCAGGTGCTGTGCTCAAAGAGGATGCCCTAGTTTTCAGCCTGGGAAGGAGCAGGTGATTTCCCTATGCAGGAACAAATTTCTACCTCTCTGCTTTCTTGAACACACTTCCCAAGTGCTCAGGAGCTCCTGAAGATTCTACTGCAAAGTCAGCTTTAATTTCATCTCAGCAGGAGTTTTGGGAATTTTACATTGCTTTTTTTTTTTTTTTTTTAATAATTATTTCTGCATTTTACTGCCTGCACATTTTATAACTTTTGTCCTAATAAACTCATCTACTTTAACAACTATGAATCTGAGCACTTGAAATTACTGTGGATATTTCCCATTTGCTATTGAACACTTTAGGAACCATAAATGTGACATGATGTAAATCTATAAGTGAAATATTACCTTTCACATAAAATCTGCATAGATTTTTTGTGTATAGTCTGTTCTCTGTGGTCATTTTTGAATCATCAATGTCTTTTTCCTTGCCTCTTGAATATAAAAAATTCTACTGATTATTGAACAGTCTTTGTAAGTTAAGCCAAATAAGGACTTAATGACTTCTCAGATTCAAGCCTTCATCCATCTAATACTTCATACACATATTTTAAATGCTGTTCATTTAGTTGCAATACCCTGAGAATGGCCATAAATTGATGTCATTTTTTCTTCCCATCTGTAATCTGGAAACAGAAAAAATAAATTACCCTGTTTTTTCTCTTTCATTATAACAGTAGAAGGTAGATATTTTCCCCCCTCTCCTCTCAAGTATCAACATCCTTTAGCACCAGAGGTCTTTTTAAGTTGAGATAACCTTAATTCACCTCTGATTATTAAGCTGAGTAAATTTCAAGAAGTTTAAAACTTGTGATGAATACAGACTACTGCAGGTGTTTCATCTAAAATATTTGAGTCTGGGGAAGATTTCTAAGATCATTTTTTTCTTAGCCACAAATATCAGAACAGGAATTTTCTGTGTGGAATAATTTATTTTACAAATTAGATGAAGAGAACCATTTAGAAACTTCTATTAGTCTTGAGAGAGGAGTAAAAAAAAAATTAAAAAAGACTTTCAATTTTTTTTTCTTCATTGTATCTACTTTTGAAGTTCTTGCAAGAGGAACAAGATAACATAGATCATTCGAAAATGTGGAGATATCTGGAACAGAGGCCATGATTCAGTTTACCTCCTGCATCTCACAAGAATGATGATTGATGAACTGAGCACAGAGATGTTTCATCACAATAAATCTGGGAACTGCAACCTAGCTTGGCAGGGACTCTGCCTGGCTCTAGAACTGGAGCTGACAGAATCATGAGACTGCTGGGGTGGATGGAATGCATGATAAATTTATACCAGTGCAAACGAGAATAGAGCTCAACAGAGTATTTCCAAAAGACAAAAACAATAATTTTCTGTTAGTGTTTCCTACAAGTCTCCTGGTCTTTTTAGTGTTGTAGCAAATTATCAAAAGAATTTGCACCGTGAATGTGACTATCATCTGATTTTTTGATGCTTTGATGGCAATGTTTGTGATCAAAGTAAATGGTAGTGTTCCTCACAATGTCTTTTTAAAAAGGTCAGCAAAGTCTTTAATATCTTAAATAATCTAATAATTATTTTGGCTTTATTGGATAGCAGGATACAAATGGATCATTTCTAGATGAACTTGATGCCTCATGTGACATCTGCTCATCAATGGAAATTCCAACTGGGTTGTGGGACCTTGGATATTCCTTTTCAAGAGCTGTTGTGACACTGGGCAATGTTGTGCTGCAGGATCATCCCAGGATCATGAACAAGATCAGGAACACCCCTGACTGACCTGTCCAGTGTAGGAAATGCAAAAGGTGAGAAGGCTTTCAGATTGAGTGAGAAAAGCAGGTTTCAGAAATAAAGCAAAGATTTTAGGTTCAGCTACAACTGCAAAAGCCTGAAGTTGGAAGAAGATACAATTATCTAGATTGCAAGGACATTAAAACAATGGTTAGAGTTTCTAGGTTTGGCTCAGAGAAGTCTTGAAGCTGCAGAAAATGTGCTTGGCAAGGATACTGAAGTTTTAAGCTTAATAATGGAATATTGTGCATTATTACAAGACATACAAGCAAGTAATGTCTGTAACAGGTGTACATGCGCTTTTTAGTGACTGGTTAGAACACTTGTCTGTAAACTTTAGAGGCTTGCTATTGGCTGAAATGTTTTAAGAATGTTCTGTAACAAAGAGATTTCGGGTTGTCAGTGCAGTGTGAGCCGTGTACCTTCTCTTGTGTACATGAGGCTTATGCCTGAATGAAATAATAAAAAGCTCCTGGAACATCTGCCTGAGTCCCTGTCCCGTTTACAATGTAATGCCAACAGTCCAGGTGGCCTTGCAGCCACCCTAGGAAATAATTCTGTGGTTAGGACACAGTAGATGTTGAGGAACATGGGCCTCATCAAAACTTTCCCAAACCCCAAACCACCTTGCCCCTCAGGGAAAACAGGGAATTGTGGTAGGCTGCAAACAGTATCCAATTGGGGTGACAGAAATAATAGAGAAAAGTAAAAGAACTGGTCAGTAATCAAGTATCTTAAGGATTATATAATACTTTAAATGATAAAAAGATGAGTTGGCATTTCTCATTGTTTGTACTATAACTCACTAACAGATGTACATCTTTTAAGTCCTGTTAGATTATTTTGACAAGCCATTATAATAGTATTTTCTAATATTCTTAAGATTGGAGACTATTCAATAGTATCACTATCAAAATTAAAAAGTTAATTAAGACAACTCTGGATCTAGCATATGGAGTCTTATGAGGAGTGACAGCATATGGAGGAAATGAGCATCTATTCAAATTCATAGAATCACAGAATCATTGAGGTTGGAAAAGACCTCTAAGATCGAGTCCAAACTTTGATTTACCACCCTATTAACAGGTCCAGAGCAGTGAGTACCACATCCAGATATTTCTTGAATACCTCCAAAATGGTTTAGCAAGGTTTTTATAATCTTCACTAACAATAATCAAACCAGCCTGACCCTCAGTACCTTTTCCATTTTAAGACTGGGAAGTTTGCTGTATTACAGGATGAGTGATTTATGATTTTTTTAACCCTATTGCATTTTTTCCCATTATATCTTAGGTCTTCCAAAGAAAGAGCATGATTGTCAGTGGCAAAACTTACTGCAGTGAGTGGGCAGTACCTGACCATCTCACAGCACTGAGGTTGCATCCAAACTCCTTTGCAAGCAAACAGATCCCAAGGCTTTCCTTCCATCCTTTCCAGTGGAACCTCAGGTAAGGAATGGGTTTCATACTGTGTTGTTCTGGCTGATGAAAGGATGCAGTGTCCACCTGAGTGAGCCATGGCACAGAAATGATGGGTACATGGGCATGGTCAGCTTTTGCAGAGCTTTAATTGAAGCAAATTTAGACTATTTCCTACTGTCTAAACAATGATTTGCTTTTCTCTTGGCTAGCTGTCTTGTTATCATTAGGGATTTGGTTACTCAGGGTTGGGATGACTGAAAATTTAAAAAAAGTAATTTTTAATGCTGAAAATATGTTCTAATTGAAAAGGTAAAAGCTAGGTGAACTCTCTTGGAAAATCTTGCTCTGGTATGAGCTGAACAAACTTGATGTGTGTACAGAACTTCTGTCTTGTTGCTTTCATGTGCTTTGAAGGGTTTTTTCTCTCTATACTTCATCACCAGAGCTGTGTTCCCTGAGTGCTCCTGAGCTCACTCCTGTGTAGGTTAAGAAGAAAGGCACAATAAGAGGGCATTCTCTGCTCAGAATAGGGTAATTTTGTGCTAAACCCAGATATACATTTAACACAGTGATTTTTAAAGGTGTTTTTCTCTAAGGTGCCTTATAATAAATTTCTTCTAATGCCATTTAAAATAAATATGCATTGGCATGATTGGAGCTGAAGATTTGTTGCTATCTGCCTTCCTGGGATGTCAAAGGCATGAGAGGAAAGTGTTTGGCACAGAGGAAGCCAGGACAGTGAAGAAGAGATGCAAAGACATCAAACTAAGTGCAACTTTTCTGAAATTAAATCCTGCAGGTCAAATTAGAAACATATCTGTCAAGGTATTCTTATCACATATAGAACAGCTAATTTAAATACCATTATAAAAAGTTAATTAAGCATAATCTGCAAAAACCTGAAGTATGAAACTAAAGGACTAAAATTAATAGTGCAAGAATGAGATTCATTCAGTTTTAAATTAATGGTTTTTACATGATATCTTCTGTTAAAGCATAGTCTCATCGGGGAACTGCAGGATAGTAAATTTTTATTAGGATTTAATTTTGTTTAATTTAGACCAGAGTTCCATAATAACATTTACCAAGGAATACTCAAATTAGGTTAATTACGCATGTCAATTTTTGTTCATAAATCATTCTTAAAAATAGACTTGGGACTCAAGGTGGGTAACAAACTACATTAGTGCTAATGTGCTTTAGAGTGCTGGTTTTATTTGGATGCAGCAGAAACCGATAGTGCTTATTATGTATTTGTGAAGACCATAAAGTCATGAGTGGAAACAACCTGATATTTGATGAGATGTCCTAGGATTCAGCAGGGCAGGTTGTCCTGGGTGACCATGAACCAAACCCATAATGCACAAATTAAAGTATCCCTGGAAATGACATCTGAAACATGACCAGACTGTTCTTCACAGTGATGCCACAGAACTTTTGTAGGAAAACCATAATGGGTCATTTGGTTTCACCTTTGCAAACCATTTCCAGGAGTGTGGGCATTGCAGGCAATGTCCTTCAACAAGTGGATGACAAAAGGGGATCCTTTTGGGCTGCAGGTGTCCCCCAGAGTGACAGGGTTGTCCCATTAGTGGTCTGCAGTGCCCTTGGAAAATTAATCCATCCACCTAAACACTCTTTCATTGGAAGTTTCTTTTCCTTGCTGACAGAGAGAATGTGCTTCATGCTCCACTGGAGGGGTGTGCAGACATCCTCCTCCTCTCTTCTAAAAGCAGATAACCTTGTTTTAAAACTCAGTGCAGATGCTGAGTGATTGCAATGCACTTATCTGCCACATTACTTACAAATCTCAAGAATTTAACAGCTAGAAAATGATTAGTTAAAGGACATCATAAATCTTCACACAGCCCACACAGTGAATGTGTTGGCTGGAATCCAATCTTTGCAGCTGGGCAACACATTTTTAATGCCACCCAGAAAAGGAGAATTTAAATGACTTTTATGTTCTCTCAGTGTGGAAAAGTCACCAATTCTACCCATGGAGTAGCCCGGGGTGTGTTCAGAGCACCCCACATTGCAACTTGTGGCCTCAGGACTGCTCCAGAAGAAAAGGAACCCCCTGATACCCTGACCAAACAGCATCTTTGACAGATTCTGCAGGCTGGGGGAAGGGCTGGGGCATGACCAAGCTGGCAGTGTTTCACCAGAGAATAAACTCATCCTGATAAACAAGTCAGGAAGATTGATAGAAAGGGGTAATAAAGCCAATTTAATGACCTGTAGTAGGAGCAAGAGATCTGATATATATTTCTGATCCAACATAGAGAAATATTTATTTCCTCACAGAACCTTGTCTGGCCTGTAGTTGCAGAGGTGAGGTGTGGTGTTGTCAGCATGATTTCTGCAGTGGAGTGTATTCTTTCCAAGGGTAGCCTAAAGTAGGTGCCTCTGGACTGGGGGTCCAGCAGTGCTGGCAAGTAATTTTTGGGTAATTTTGTCAGATATGGCAGCTTCTGAGAAATCTCTAAGGCACATTCAAATTCTAATAGAAGGAGCTCATTGCATCCCCAGACAGCAAATCTGGTATCTGACTGATTCATCTCTCTATTGATTTATCTTTCTCATTTTTCTAATCAGCTTTATCACCGGAATCTATTAAAATCTAATTTTATTTAATCCACTGATGTTTTTTCTAACAAGACTCCTGCTGTGTTATTTTAGTGGGGAAGCTGGAATAAATAAATGAAATGGCAAAAAGGAAGAAAGACTGACTTTTTTTAATAATATTTTATTTATTTTTAATTTCACATGTTTTCATTTTATTCTTTGTCTTCTACATTTCTCTATACTTAGAGCAGTAGGGACATCTTGTTGATTTTTTTTTCCTTCTACATAAATCTGGAGTTGGTAAATGCTTGCACTTAATGAGACAATTGCCAACACCCAGGGAGGCCTGATTTGCCTGTGCTTTGTGGTAACTCCATTAACTGCAGCAATTTTGCAACACTTCTTTAGGAGTTATGGCTCTAAGTGGAACATGCTTTTGGGGAAGCTCAGAGAATAAAGATTTGCCTGGGATGGACAACAAGCAGAGCACACGTGGATAAAAACATGCACATGAACAGAGACAAATCAATGTTTTCAGGGAGGGTAAATGGGCACTGCACAATAAAGAGGGAAAACCAGGATGTGTGCTGCTGTGGCTGCACAGGATCAGCTCCTCTGCTGGTGGCTGAACCCATGGGAATACAGGGACCCCACCAGTTCAGGATGGGAAATCACAGCAGTGGGAACTTGTGTCCCATTCATAGAATCACAGAATCAGTGAGGTTGGAAAAGACCTTTGAGGTCATTGAGTTCAACCTATGACCTAACACCACCCTGTTACCTAGCCCATGGCACTGAGTGCCACACCCTACCTGTCCTTACACACCTCCAGGGGTGGTGACACCTCCCTGGGCAGCCCATTCCAATGCCCAACCACCCCTTCTGTGAAGAATTTTTTCCTAGTGTCCAGCCTAAACCTCCCTGGCACAGCTTAAGGCTGTGTCCTCTTGTCACATTGCTGTTTGCCTGGGAGCAGAGCCCGACCCTTACCTGGCTGCACCCTCCTGTCAGGGAGTTGCAGAGAGTGATAAGGTCTCTGCTGAGCCTCCTTTTCTCCAGAATAAACAATCCCAGCTCCCTCAGGTTTGTCACAGCCTGGCCCTGCCAGCTCCAATCTATCAGAGCCCATGCTGGGCTGGGGCTGAGGAGGAAAGGACTTCCCTCGCTGGCAGAGCCAACACACAATGAGTTGTTCTGCACTCAGCAGAACACACCCTGCTCCCTCTCTGAGAACACTTCCAGGGCTTTTTGCTTCCCCCCCTCCCAGGCAGCACATGTGTACATCCCTGAAACACCACATTACCACATGGGGCCAGGCTGTGCTATGGCACAAACGTGGCCACTCTTGGTTAATTGCAGGAGCTCAGGACTTCTGAACACCGAATCAATATGATTTAGCAGAAGCAGTTTATTGTTTACATTACACTCCAGTTATACATTTTCCAACTGCTGTACACCTGATCACACACCACCTAATTGGTCTTAATCCAGTGCAGCACAGTCCTTCGTTATCTATTTCTTGCTGCCTTGGTATTCTGTTTTTTCAACTTCTTCTTTCCAATTTAGCGTAGTTTACATTTCAGTAACCTTGATAAATTCCTGGGGCTCTGATAAGAATAACTAAAGATGGTTTGGCTGGGGCACTCTCTCAGGGTTCAAATACATTACAACAGTTAATTCTGAACAGGGTGATTTTCTGTGCTGCTTTGGTTCTCAGACAACCTGGGAGTCAATGAAGTGCAGGTGGGTGGCTCTCTAGGCTGTGCTGAAATTTGGAGATGGGATTGTCAGGAACAGTTTTTAGATATACTTCACTCTGGCTAAAAGTAGGAGAGATTGACTCTCACCTGCAATCTGAATTCCTGAAGACTTTGTTCAGCTCCTGCCCAGCTCCTTGTTGCTGTTATTTCCTGAACTGGTTCATTTGGAGCCTGTGCCTATACATCCTGCACATACCCCCAAGCTCCAAGGAAGATCTGCTCAATGATGTTTATTCCTCTCAAATACTCTTCAGTTTAGCCCCAATGGCATAATGTGATCCAGTCTCTGAAAATGAGAGATAAAAGCATTCAAATTGGAAATAAAAGGCTAGCTTTTCAACAGTAGGGGTAATTAATAATTGGCATAGTTCATCCAAATAATAATTTCTTTTTTCATGCATCTGTTTGAGAAAGGTGAGTAATTCTTGCTTAAAATATGGGAATGTCTTTGGTAGTAAAACTCCTGTGTAATAAAGGAGCTCTTCCAGCTACCTAAAGAAAGTCAGGTCTGTATTCCACTTGGGCAGTCATCCTCAGGGCTTTGTGCAGGGTGTACACAGAGTTGTGAGTGCCTAGTGTCAGGCTAGAAGATGGGCCACATTGTGCTCCTTGTCCTTTTTTGGTTTTTCACAAACAAGTGGTAGGTCCTTTGCAGGTGCTGGCAAGATGTGCAGTTGCATTTTCATCCTTCAAAACCCCACTCTCAAGACTTTTGTGCAGAATCCCTATTCTTTGTGGGAGACAAGGAGGTGTGTTCTTCTCTGGCTTTTGCCATCAGAGATTTATGTTTGTGTTTATTGAAAAACTCTTCACTAATACGGATTGAAAGTATAAAAGAAGAATCCAGCACCAAAAGTTTTCTGCCTTCCTAATGCCACTTTAGAACTAATCCATTATTGTATTTACTTAAGAAACAGATCATTATTTGTGTTTTTCTCCCTTTTCCTTACCCAAATCTTTCTATTTTCCATTTATTCTCTCCCCCTGTAGCACAATGCTGGCTGTTTGTCAGGTACAAGGTTTCATTGCTGAAATAATACACTATTCATTGCTGGAAGCCTGATCAGCTCTGGCTGAAAGTGGGTTTGGCCTTGGAGGGTTGAGATGTTCTCTAAAGAATGTGTTTTATGTTATTTTTCCAAAAAGGGGGGAAATTATTTTGAGGTAAAATATTCCTTGAATATTGCTTATGTGTTTTCTGGAGAACATAAAACTCTGGAACAATGCTGACAACCAAAGCAGAATCTCCAAAGATTCTGTACAGCTGCTGTTCTCTTCCTCCCTACCACACTTTCTTGTCACTCACACTGGAAATCCTTATTCAGTCTTCTGAACACTGCCCATGTTTCACACAGGTTTTTTGCTCTTACTTTTTCAGTAAAATGCTCACCATTCTCTTATCTTTTTATTTTTGAGCTGGTTTCCAAACTGTTCCTAACTTTTGGAGAGTAAACATAATTACACCTAAATTCTGTTGCTTTCTCCCTCACAGTACTTTACATTTACCTTCCTCACAATACTTTACGTTTGTGTTTCGTGCCTACCAAGAGATATTAGATCTTATCTTCTTAGGATCAGCTTTTTGGTGGTTCATATGTGTTCATTGCATGAAAAATTCTGGTGTTCTATAGAAAGCAGTGAATAGTATTTATTATTTGACTTACCTGGTGCAACTCATTTCACTTCCAAATCTCAGGAGAGGCAGCTTCAGTGAAGCCAAAATTCTGCTGCCCTCAGGAGCAGGAGGATCAAATCCCAGCCTATCTTACCCCAGGCTGAGACTCTACCTTTGTTATCATATTTGTGTGTTTTTAACTGGTGGTGAAATGATCTTTTGGAAATATGTGTGAACAGTGTCAGTCCAGGACACTCAGGAAAGAGTTTTCCCTTTAGAAGTAGATCCAAGTAATGCAAGAGTAATGAGATCAGTTTGTTCTGGTCTTTCACTGACTTTCTGATTACTTTTAGCTCTGGCTAGAATCCAGCATGGATAATTAAATTCTTCCTACCTAATTCCCCCAGTAGTTTCAGCTGCATATGGCATTCTTTGGCTTCTATTGGTTGTTTTGTTTGTTGGTAACTACTAAACTGTTCTACATTTCACCCCAGAATTGGCTGCATTTCAAAAGCTCATGAAGTGTTTCAAATTTTCTATTGTTTATAAGCCACCTTGAGACTAATGTGGATTAAGGGTCCCACCTGAACTGAAGAATATATTATTCCAGTCCCTGGCATAATTCATAACTCATAGGTTTTAGAACCTTACTAAATATCTCTCCATAGGATTGGTGGGGTTGGAAGGGAGCTCTGGAGACCAAATAGTCCTTGTTTGGAACAGGGTCAGCTGTGGTAGGATGCTCAGGATCATGCTGGGTTTTGCATATTTCCGAGAATGGAGACTTCATACCCTCCCTCAGCCTCCTGTTGCAGGGCTTGACCTTGTGAGCACTTGTTCCATCTCTGGCAGGACACAGAAAATTTTGAATCTGCAGGAAGTTTTAATTTTGAGTCTTGTTGTATCCTCTGTTCCACAGCTGTTCCTGTGCTCTCACTCCCAGGTCCTGTCATCCATGGTATTCCCTTCTCCAGGAATCTATTTTTGTATCCCAGTGGTGATTGTTAAAACAGTGCTGTCATTGACAGTCACAACTTTAATAATTTAGTTTAGTTCACTAGGCTACTGATCTGGAAGGAAATTTCCAATGGGCAGATCCTGTAATTATTTTGGGAAGACTCAGTCGATGGGCTCTGTCTGATCAGGACCTGGAACCTTCACCTGGCTTCACTTTATTGTGGATCAAGTGTGTGTGAGTGACAATCATAAGTCTTATTAAGGTCCACCCAAGCTCAAGCAGGGTCTGAGGGATGAGGAGTCTTCTCCAAATGTTTGCAATGGGAATTGAGTTGTCGTGGGTTCTTACTTCAATGATTGCACTTCAAACAGAGCTGTAAGACAAAGTGTCATTTAACTGAGTTCACAAACTAAAAAACTCTGTAATTTTTTTCAATTTTTAGCCAAATACCATGTGTTTGGACATTCATTGAGAGTGGAGAAACTCATTAACATTCCACAACAGAAGAAACACAGAATTTAGCATTGCAACGTAATACTATCATAGAATAATAGAATAAAATCGTAGAAAGAGTTGGGTTGAAAGGGACCTTGAAACCATGCAATTCCAACCCCCTGCCGTGGACAGGGACATCTCCCACTAGACCAGGTAGCTCAGAGCCCCATCCAGCCTGGCCCTGCTGAAGCAGAACACTCTAACTGACCATATAACAGTGTTGAGACCTTGCAAAAAGTAAATTCTCTTTTTTGTTTTAAAATCTCAGATGGTCTCAGAAAACCACAGTCTTTTACCCTAGGAGTGTTTTGAGTGATAAGTTTAACCTGCTTTTGGAATGAGATCTCAGTGTAAGGTGTGAATTTTCCTTTCCAGAAGTTTAAAGTCCTTAGAGCCCCACACGCATCACAGTTCTTACCCTTCAGAAAAAAAACCTTCCTGGCTGTTTGGCTAAGACAGGTTGTAACTAAAGCACTTCACCTGCCTTGCCAAGCTAATAGCACCATGTGAGGGGTGGCCTCATCCCTCATGAGTGGTAATGTCTGGAGAAAGCAGTTACTGCCTTCTGGGTGCTCCCATTTGACAGGGAGGATCACCCATTGCCATGCTGCCTTTATCTCCTGCCTGGAGCTTGGAGATTTGGGCTGGTTTCTTAATAGCTTTTCTGTAATCCACACTTGTCACTGTGATGTGTATCCGGGAGGCAGGTATTAAGTATTAATAAACCTGCTATTTAGCTTGGGTTTGCAAGGTAGGGAAGATTGAGATCCTTATTTGTCAAGGCATTTAAAAGAGTGTTAAAATCCCATTAAAATCAGTTCAGCTACTCACATGCATAGAGATAAGGCTTTATCTAGACTGAGACCAGTGCTCAGTGCTTGACAGAATATAACACTAGATATATTGTCTCTGTATCTCCACATGCTCTAGATTTGCACATTAAATAAATCAGTCATCCTTACGAGATTGCAGATTGTAATAAAGCATTTAGTATCAAAAAGTCTTTTTTATCTTGCACAAGCATCCTGAAAACTTAAAAGTTATTAGATAGCTTTAGTTATTAGATAACTAAAAAACAATGTATGTTGCTTGCATATGGCATAGAGTGCCCATGGTCTGTGGGTTTGAATTTCTACGTCTCTTACTGACAAAATATAGCATGTATTTGGATCCAGAAAATGTTATTTCATTCCCCTTCCCCTCCAAGAAAAAAAAAGAGAAAAAAATGACAACTCAGAAAATAACAATACAGTTCAACAAGACAATTCAAAGAAAAAGTAGATATTGCTGCAGAAGTGCTCAGTTATTTTGTAAAGTGGCATTGTGCTTTTCCCATGCAACAATAGATTCATCAGTCATCAAGAAATACACAAGTACCTGTTCGTTCTTTCCTTTAAAAAAAAATGCATTGCAGGCCAACAGAAAAAAATGTGAGCCAAGATTTGATGGAACAGTTCCCCACCAGCTTGTGGGAAAGATTTACAGAAGTCCCCTCACTTATTCAGGTGGAGATCTCACTGATTCTCTTCCAAGGCTGGAGTCATCAACAAGGCAGGCATCAACCTGGACACAAGGCAAATGTAGCTCATAGATCTGCAAGTGGGCTGGGAAACTCAGAAAGTCACATGGAATGCCCTAGAGCAGCTGCCTAAGCAGATAGCTCAAATCCCATAAACAGTGCAGCAGGAACGAGGTAAGGAGAGGAACCACGGCAGATGGGGTTTAAGTTGCTGATTAATTTCCTTGTGTTTGGACTTCTATTTATTTTATTTGCTTATTGAATTTTAAGTGCAATCCCTCCAGATACTTTTGTTATGAAACAGCAGTACAGTGAATCAAGTGAAATCCCACACAGCCCATGATCTCTGAAAATTCTGAACCAAATTTTCCCAAGATTGTGAACTTAGGGTCCCACTTCATGGAGATCGTTAATTCAAACAATAGATTTGTCCTTGAATACTGATGTTAAATTAGAGTTTTCTGGAAAGTGCCACAGAAAGTCTGAATCCTGAAAAATAAGGTTAATTAATTTAAAGGAAAACTGCTTTCTGTTAAAGCAGAAAAATTTCTTTGCTTCTTGGGCTTGTAATTTTAATTTCCTGCTTTCAAAACAAACTCTGTTATCAGAGTTTTGAGTCTACTGTGCTTGGCTGTTTGTGATGAAGATAACACTTCCTGACCATACACTTGACTGCAACAAAATAACTAAAGCCAATAAATTTAAATAAGGGGAAAATTAATTATGTTATTTACTACTTCTCATTAAGGGTATTAAAACAGATGTGCATCAAGGAAAAAAAAGATTAATTAATAGAGGCCAACATGTGCAACATTTAAAATGAAAGCAATTTTAAAAGTGTTTAGTTGCAAATAGCTTATAATGGAATATTTAATTTTTAAAAAGCAACCAATTAAAAAAGCATGGAAAAAAATTAAATTCAATTACAATCAACCTGATGACTTCCAGCAATTAAAATCCTAAACTGTAGGTCCTATCTGCTTAATAAATATTCTGTCAGAACAGTGTGGGACAATAATTTAAATGACCTGGGGTTAAGAATTCAGCCATTAGCTTCCTGGCTCTTTCTCAGTGCTCCTCACAGAAGGCATGATCCTTTTAAAAAAAACCCAAATCTATTTATTCTAGCTGGATGGCTTTGTTTTAAACAAGAAAGGTTTCAGCTCTCTGGTAGATGCTGGGATGGTATTAGGGAAGATATTGAGCTCTATCTTTTTATTATTAGGAATAACTTTCCTGAGGGAAGTAGAATGAAGTTAAATCATGGATTAGGCCAGTATGTGGTGACCTTTTAATAGGTGGCAACTAATAACATGAACAAGTTGGTAGTTTGCAGGTAGTTGGTGAAATAGAATTGGGCTGGGGCAGCCTATATTTGAGAAGTAAAAGAAACAGCAACTCTTCCATGAGGCCAGCATTAGTTGTGGAAATCCATTTCTTCCTGAGGGTAAGCCTGCAATATAATTAGAAAGTTTCAGGCTATTCTCCTCAAAGTTTTCTGGTTTTTTTCCCCTCTTCCCTGGCCTTGGACATTGGAGGTTGGAGTCAATAAAGCATATTCCTCTTTTCCGCTGTGAAGTCTTCAGTGTTGAGGAAATTTGGTTTGGTTGAGGTTTTCAAAACTTTTTGGTTGCATTTTTCACCTTTTCTTTCCTTTTGTTTTTTCTGATTTGACCTGGCAGAATTATGGCATTAAAATTTCCACAAAGAGAGAGTTTTTGATGTGGCAGTTACAAAATCTTTATTAGTGAGGGATTATACTTTAGAAATTGGTACTGGAAAATGCTCCTCCAGGTAAAGAGTATCCCTACTTTTCTGTTGTTATCTCTGTAACATTTAAATATTAGCTAACTCTGCTTGACAGAAGCATTGGGAATGCTGCCTGTGACCCATCAATGCCAGTGGAAAGCCCATTAGTCACTGTGTGAGCTTTAGAGAAATCCCAGGTTTGGGAGAGCATCCTTATCCAGTGCAGGCACAAGAGTGGACTTGCATTTAACCACAGAAAAATCATTTCATTTGCCATGTCTGAGACTTCCCTCTGCATCAAACTCTCACAAGTTATTATTGGGCTGAATTTTGGGTCTAGTGAATTAGAGAACTGCAGGAGGTTTCAGTGGTGCAGAGCCAGGTAGCAGCTGTTGAAGGTGACAGCAGAAGGGTGACGTGCTGCTTGAGACTGTCTCAGTGAATTCCCATTGATGTCAAAACCACCACTACATCTTTGCAGTTTCAGCCAGAATGAAACAAACCTCCAAGGCTTGGAGTGTATCTGTAGCTTATTTATTCTTATTGGGGTAGGAATAAACACTTTGAAGGAGTAGTTTTGACAGGTAAGGTAACACCAGTGAATGATGGTATAAAGGAGTGGATGGCTGGAGTTTGTTTTCATTTTCTTCCTTGGGAAGAATAGGGAGAGAGGTTAGGAGAAACAAGGGGGCTTTTAAAAATAACATCTAATATAATCTGGTCTCAAATCTTTACTATATATATATAATTCAAAGTAAACAAAACTGACATGATTCACAGTATTCAATAACTGCAGTGAAAGGTCAATTAGCCTCAGTACAAATTGCAAACACTTGCAGACATATAACAGAACCTCTAAATAAAGCAGCTCATGGGAAGATTGAGCAACATAACTCGTATTGTACATATTTACCAGCACACTTTCTGGTCAATTCCAAGATTTTCTGAAAAGTCTGGGACCTAGAAGAAGCAATAGCAGAAAAACAAGTCACTTGTTTTGAGACTTCCATTCCTTTTCTCACTCCAGTGCCTTGACAGTGTTTAACCCCTTGGGATCAAAGTGCCAGACCTTGGAAGTGAGTTAAGGTGGCTTTTTCACCCTGTTCCCATGCATTTTCTTCACTTGCACTGCAATTCCTGGTGTGGATTCACATTTCAGTTCACATGCCTCATGAGGCATAGATTGCCACGTGTGATACAATGGCAATTACAGTAATTATTATGGTCCTGCTCCTGGGCTGAAATCCCAGGAATCTGAGAGCAAGGGAAGAAAAAGCATGATTTTTGCTGGTTTGCTGGTTTTATTGCCTGTGACTAGGCAACACAGTGCTTGGAAGAATGGGAGACTACTCTTTCAGCTTTAATTTTGTTCAGAACCCAGTCATATCACAGGAGCATTTATGAATGGATGAGCAGCATCAAACATCAGTCTTTGTTAACAGTTTATCAGTGGTAAAAATAACCCCCTAGTCACAGATTTGAGCTGGAATAATATTGGAATTGAGACTTGCTGCAATGAAAATACAAAAGGAAAAGGAATTGCTATCAACATTTAGAAGGAATGAAGAGCATGCATGAAGGCATGACATGAATCCATCAGCCATTGCAGCAGGCATTAATTTAACTTTCTGCAACACTTGGACAACTTGGATATAAGCCTGGTGTGGAAAATCACATGCACATCAGTTTAACCCTGCCTGCTAAAATGGAATAGCAATTCTTTCCAGCACCTCAATCAGCTCTATCAGGTTATTAAATGCAGGAGCTACTCTGTTGCACAAACTGATACATTTAAAAAATGAACACATTTCATGTCAACATATATTGGAAATACCCAGAATGGTTTTCCAGCTATCACTTCTCGGTGTGTTTATGAGTAAGTTTATGGGGGTTTGTTCTGGTTTTGGTAGAAGGGAGTGGACTTGGGAATATTCACATTTCCATGAAAACTGGATTTCAGTCATACCTGGGGAATAGAACACATCTATTATTCTATCCAGTATGAGCAAAGCTGGGGGTGTTGTTTATGGCAGAGAGGGAGTAAGTCTGAAATTCTTTGATTTAGGGGCATGAGAGGAGGAGTTGGGGGGGTCTGAGGGCATATTTTATTTGGCAGAATTATTTCATCTTACAGAGGAGGAGAGGAGCTATTCCAAACTAAGTCTAACTGTAGCACTAACTTCCAGTTCTAATTTACTGCACAGTTCAGCTGAATATTTCACTGTGAAGATACCAACGAGCTGGATCTTCATCTTCTTGAAGGCAGAAGAAACATGCATCCACTAAGGCCAGTGCCCATAGGAGCTGATTTACTTAGTGAGAGAAGGAGGGAAGGAGGTGGAAAAGAGAAGCAAAGCAAATATGAGTAATGTTGCCAGATTTTGCCCTCTAGGTCAAGTAATTACATGAAAGCCATCTATTTTTCTACCTGTATCTCTAATTATCTTTAGCTCATTTAAGTATGTCTGTGTTCATAACCATGAAAGCCTTAATCTGGAATGTTATCATATCATGATCATAAGTTCATGGGGTACTGCTCAGAAACCAAATTAATGCATTTCAGCATTACAATCACTGTATATATGCACAAATATACATCCTTTGGATAGAAACCTGACTTAGGGAGTTCTGAATTCTCAGTTTGGCAACAGTTTGATAAGTTTAGGATGCGAGAGCCTTTTTGGAGCTCTACCCCATTTAACCAATGCCTGCTGAAAGACTCTCTGAGGACCTACCTGTGAGAGGCCCCCAGAACCTTTTGCTAGTTCAGTCCCAGAAGAAAGTATGCAAAGAAATACTAAGCACCTCTAAAAATTTGTCTCTGAGACTGACTTCAAAAGCCATCCCTGAAAGGCCCCTCTGGAAAGCACTGGAGGTTCCAAGGGCTGGGGCTGAGGGGGCTGTGGTGGGGCAGAGTGGAATGAGGCTGAGCAGGAGGAGGGTGTGCAATGCAAACAGAAATGGGAGCAGAAATACAGCCACGAGGGGAAATTGTGAAAGTGAGAAGAAATAAAAGCTTGATCTTGCTGTGTCAAAGAATAGAGGAGTCAATGAGAAGATATGAGAATTTCTAAAGACTTCCTAATCTTCAAAGACTTAAAAAAATAGTAAGGGTGGGGAATTTTTTTAGGATTTATAACATTATATGAGACAGAGCAGATATAAAAAGTGTTTAGGCACACATAAAATAAAAATATTTAAAATAAAATCCAAACAGCACTCAAAGTCCTTCTGAAAAGCAGCCCACCACCCCTGGGTAAGAAGACAAGGCTGAGTTTTATTATCTTACCTAAGATGAATAAAATTCCAGAGTTTAAGCACAGCTCAGTGGCAATTTAGAGCAGAAGGGTAGTTATTTCCACCGTGAGAGTGACAACTGTCAAGTGACAGTGACCTGCACAGCCCTGGGAGAGAAGCTGAGCATGGAACTGGAGTGTTCTAACAGAATATCCCCTTGGCACATCAAACAAAGCTGAATCCCTCATTAGCATGCCTTCACTTCCCTTTTCCCATTGACATTTCTCATTCTGAGGGAGTTATAATGAAACAACACACTGCAAACTGCCCCAGTTTTGTTAGTGTTTTTGTTGCTAATCCTGTTTGGCAGGAATTTGTGCTTGACCCTTAACTGGGTAGGTTTACAGTCAGGTCTCAAGGAGCAGACAATTAGCAGCTAATCAATAAAAAGCATCATTGTTTCAGTAGTGCCTTTTCCTGCAAGGTTTAGACTTAGATTAGGTCTCCAAATATCTGTAGTTTATGTTGTATCAATGCCTTGAAGATGGGAAGAATGTAGAGCAGAAAGCAGTGCTGATTCTGCTTGGCTGCCCAACTTGACCAGTCAGATGCAGGTAGTAAAGGTTACTTTCAAATCTATTGACTTATTTTCACTTGCCTTAGAGGGAAACAGGCTTTTCAGACTGTGTTGATGCACTTAATCCTCTGAAATCCAGACCAGTGTTAGGAAGAGTGAATGTGAACACTGAATTCAGACTTATCACATTTTAAAATGAAAACCTTATCGTGGTAAATGGTAAAAAACTACTTCTGTCCCATGCAAGTGGTCATCATGAAATTGTGCTTAAAAAAGTGCAATGAACAGCACTGGGGGATTTGAAAAAAAATCTAGAGCTCGAGCTCATGTAAACTTAATGGAAGTCTAGGGCAGTTTTTGTTTGGCAGGCCCCAAACTCTCAGTTGTGGAAATAATGTGGCCTTAATGCTAGGGCATGTCCACAAACTGGCTCCATATTCATAGGATTTTCAGAAGGCTTAGATTTATTATCAAGAACAGAGAGGCAGTGTTGCCCTGGATTTTAGCCTTCTGATTTTGGCTTGCATTTTTGCTATGGAGTCTCTCACGCATTTCAAATAAACAAAGCAATGTTTCTGTAACCATCTCTCTTGTTTTCATTCCGTTCTTGGTAGAAGAGTGTTTTGGTGGACTTCTAACCTAATCAGTGGAATTGGAGAGGAGAAGATCTCACTGCAGTGAAAAAGTAAAGCTTCCTTCCTTTTCTGTTCACATTCGCTCTGTGTGTTTGTGTTCAAATGAATGAAGAACATTCATTTTGTGTTTTCTAACAAGAAGGAAGCTTTTTCTCTCTCCAGCTAGGTTAGCTGGGAGATTGTCTGTCTGTTCTCGTCTCAGTGAATGGAACAGTGCAACATAAAGTATGAAAACCAAATCCAGAATAGAAATTCTCATTGGCCAAGGAGAATACATTATCAAAACATCTTCCATCATTGACATTCTTTTAGAAATGGAGTAAGTGTTACAATTCAAGAGAAGTGTTACAGCTCAAGAGAACTCAAAAGAAATTGCCCTTCTCAAGCCTGTTGTTGTAATCTCGCTAAGATCCACTAAAAAGTCAGCTCCACACTCAATGACTACGGTCTAGATTTCTCTAAGCTGATATTTTGATGCTAAGTGTCCCTGGAAAAACCTCCTTCAGAAGATTTCTCTGAGTGTAGAGCTCCCAAAAGGGAAGGGACACTCAAGAGCTTGCAATAAGTTCACAGAGAGTGGCTGGTGAGGATAAATAGCTTTGTCTTTAAATTACAACCACTACCAAAATCCTTCCTGCACTGTGAAAATGTCCCTTGTCTCCCATGTCTCACATGTGAAGCACAGGTTTGACAGACTGTCTTTTACTGGTTTTAAGGCAACCCATAATTGAACATGGTGTATTGCAGTTTTAGGTGAGAGGTCAATCTATTTGCCAAGTAATTGTCTGAAAATTACAGGAACAATAAAACACAAAGTTGTACAGTTTGTAACATATAAGTTCAGGCTGGTAAGAAATGTTTTTGCATTTACTTGACATTCAACAAAATAATTACAAGTCCTTCAGGGTAATTAGAATACACACTGTATTTGCAAAGTGTTTAAAATACTAGTTGACCTTTAGTAAGTGTGTTAATAACAAACATATAACTTGCTATTATGCCAATTAAATGCCTGTGTATTTTGTTCAGATGCTTAAAGGTGAAGGTTAAATCATGTTAAATCACTGCCCTGTCAGGATGGGCATTTGTCTCTGATGTTCTGCTTCCAAAGAACACAAGCAAAATATCCTCTGAAATGCCCCAGAGATCTGCCTGATCCAGTCTTTAATTTCCAGCAGGGACTTCAGAGTCTTTTACTCCTATGAGTTGCAGTCATAGAACTCATCCCAAGATGCAGAGTTCTGAAGAGATAATCCCTCTTTTGTCTCTCCAAAAATATTAATGAATTGAAGGGTGTCTGTGCTGAATGGTGCTTCTCCTGCCATGTCTTCCAACATCCAGAAAAATATAATGACCTTGGATATAAGGCATCTTTTACCAGAAAGATTAATATCTTCTCTCAAGATAGAGATATCACAATGCTTTATATGTACTAATGAGTCCATACAATAAAAGTCAGTGTAGAGATAAAAAATATTTGTGTTGTGTTCTGCTTTTCTGTAACGCTTGGTGCACGACCTCAAAAGTAAGAGGTGGAAATGTTTGCCAGTTGCAATCAAAAGTTGTAGATTTGCTGCCAAATTTAGTCAGGTAGCTTAAAAGAAGAAAAGGAAAGCAAGTACTGTGGGAAAGATGTTGCCCTGTTTCTAGGGCTTGTCCACAAATCAACTCCATGTTCATAGATTTGAAAATCAGAAGGTTTTTATTATCAAGATATAATCAAAAACAGAGAGCAAATATTTTCTCTCTCCGGCCTGTTAGCTGGAAGTTGTCTGTGTGTCTGATTGTGTCCATGTCTTTCCAGCACAGTCTCACAAGATATGAAAACAAAACAAAGACAGAGCTCTTCCATTGGTCAAGGAAAGCACCTTACCAAAACATCTTTCATTTTTACATTCTTTGTCAAAAGATTTCTCCTGGTAAGCTATGAATGTTCCCTTTAGAAATGGAGTTAAATATTACAACTGAGGACAAGTTAAAAAAGGAACTGCTTTTTCCAGCTTTTTGCTGTGATCTCTCTACAATCCACCAAGGGTCAACACCACAAGTACTGTTTTTCTTTCTGCTCTTGCAGGAATTCTTCCAAGTTGTTAACTTTGCAAAACAATTTATTCCCAACACAAGTGATCTAAGAACAGAACAGTGACTCATGTGATGTAAATCAGCATTTCTTCACTAAGCTATAACTGTTCTGTTTTGTTCAAGAGCTGACCAAATGTATTTGAGAAAGGTGCAGTATGGCCATTCTCTCTCTTTTTCAAGAGTAATATGCCTCTGACTTTGCATAAAGGTCAATGAAGTGTTAAATTGAGGGTGATTATATACATAGTGTGAAGGAAATTATTCTAAGGGAGATGATATGAATGAGGATGAAATTAAAATAAGGTAATCATTGGATGATAAAAACAGCTTCTGATATACAGAGCTGTAGTGACACGTGCAGGGGAAATATCAAACAAAACTCTTTCCCTGACATGTAATTGAGGTTTCTATATAATCCTATGAAAAGAATTTTGTAATTTTCAGTATTGGCTCTGTACCTGGAACTCGCATGGTTAGAAATTTTAGAGTCAAGTAACACAGAACTGCTTTTTAATAATATTAACCCCAGGCCCAGAGCTTCCAGGAGAATTCTTTTTCATTACTATATGCTTATCTAAAGGTTTCTGTTCCTGGTTCTGCCTTTACTGCATTGTTACCACAATGCAACTAGGCAAGATGCTTATCTTTAATTTGCTAAGGACATGCAAATCAGATTGGGTATTTTCCAAGTGATATGTAAATTACAACCATTATAAGGCAATTTTTTTGTTCCATTTCAGTGTGGACTAGATTTTACTGGGGAAATAAGGAGCTCTGTGTTGCCTTAAGATCCCAAGGAGTTCCCTTAATACTGAAGCCATTCTGGTCTGCAGGTTCCCATGATGCTCCTACACGAGGTTGTGACAAGGTACAATTTCTCACATTCACTTGTTATATCCATCCTTTACATTGTAAAATGTGGCTCAGGCAAGAAATCAGACCATCAATATCTGTGTTACCCATGTGAAATAAAGCCTGATTTTGCAGATAATGTCTTTTGAATAAAACATTGCTCCCAAGTTGTAATCTAATTCCCCAACAGGTAAACAGGGAATTCTGCAACAGAGCTGATGAAACTAAAGTGACACTCACATCAATAAAAACTGTCCCTAAAATGTTCTCAAACTGGAGTAGTACATGTTGGGTTCAGAATACACAGAAGTAGAGATTTATAGTCAGTGAGAAGTTGATGATGAAAAAGTTGAGAGGTTTTATGAGTCCTGAGGCAACAAAATGCCAAGATATCAGTCAGGCCATTTGAAATAAAAACTCAGAAATCACTCTCAAAGAGGGCTGTTGATTTGCCATGTTAATAATTGAAAAAATAATGTACAGACATCTTAGCTGTAGATGTAGCTGCCAGAAGCTGTGAAGCTGCACTAATATATCCTGCATTGCTTTGATGTGAAGATTTAAAATGTCACATACACACGTATTGGAAAGTTTTATGCAGAAATAAGCTACTAATGATCCATTCATGAAGAGGTCCCAGTGACTTGATCTTTATGAATCACTGGTGGGTAAGGTGGAGCACAGTCCTAAGGGTGACATTTCTCTGTAGAGTGATTTTGCAGTTTTTCTTCTTCTGAATTGGATCATCTTGCATTTGCTTTTTCTGAGCTTATGGGAGTCCCATCATTCCCATTTTCCCTCATACAGCTTTGATATATCTGGAAGAATGGGTAGAGTGCAGAAGGAGGAAATACTGTTATCTGCTGGCTGGAAAACTTGCCTAAGGAACTTGGATTTTTTTTCAATAGCCTGTAAGTTTCCTGCCTGTGTAGGCATCTGGAGGGGCGAACAGAGCTCACATTGATTTCAGCAACAATTACAGACCACAACCACTGGCAGGATTTGCTGGGCATCCCCTGTGCCCCCAAAGCTCAGACCTTGTGGCCCTTTGTCACACAGGTGTCACTGCCTGAAGTAGCTCCACTGTTTTCCAGAGCGTTGCACCTGTAGAAAGAGACACAGCTCTTTCACACTTTGCAGCAAGCAAGTGGCACCTCCCCTTGTACTTGGGGTTACTGTTTTTCACCCTGTGATGGGGTTGGTGCTGGAGTCTTCAGCTTTGCAAGGTCTCTGCAGAGGGGAGGACAGAGAGAGAGCAACAGTGTGTGGCTGCAACCTTCCTTAGCTAGAACAACTTGGCTTTTCATACACTCAGCACTGTGGCCACCAGTCTAGAAATAGAACTGGAAGCAGTGTCAAAGTGTACAAATTTAATTTAGATAAAACAAATAAAGAACTAGAACAAAAGCAGGAAATGTTTTGTCTTCTCTGTCCATGATAGTAGCTTTGACATTTGAGGGATCTATTTGCTTATGGGGCTGGCAGAGTTTGGGGTCTTGGCAGGTTTTAGAGACTTCAACTTGTGAAATACTGATGGGATTAAAATACATGTGTGGGTTTTTTTCCCAAGATTGATCTACTTAATGCACAAAATTTAATAGAGTAAGGTTGGTGTGTATGCAAAGATGGCACTTTGCTGAGGTTTAAAGTGAATTTATTATAATAAATAAATTCAATTTTTAAGTTGTGACATTGGCTCATTTAGGCTATGGGATTTTTGTGTATGAGCTTTTATTTGGGTGACACAAGCTGAGTAGATGTCTCAATACAGAGTGAACAGAAATAAGCTGTTTCTGAGTCCAAATTACCCTTATTTTTAGTATTTACACTGTCCCAAGCTCCAGGACAAATCCATTTTACAATATAAAAGAGAGTGAAAGCTTCAAATGAAAAGTTTGTTCCCTGCTTTGCATATTAAACTCTTAGTTTAAATTCTGCCTTTTCCACATGGCATATATTAAAATATATGAAAATATATTAGGTCTGATTCTCCTCTCAGCAAGACAGATTTCCCAGTTGTGCAGTTCCAATGCTTGCAATAATGGCTTTGCTAGCTCAAATTGCATAGAAGTAAAGAAAACTCAAATCACAAAATATTTATGTTTAAAACTGTACAAGAGCCTAATGGCTTACAAGGATGACTGAAACATGTAACAGCTCATAAACTGCTCTTTGGCATGACTTCTTACTTGTCAAAATAGAAATATTGGTGGACCTTATAAGGTTTTGGGCTATGCAGAAATGTACAGCAAGTGTCTTTTCAGATCTTCCATGAGGAAAGCATTTATTACAGTTATTTTGGTGACATCCTGTGAAACTGTAAATTATACTGTAGTTACGTCAAAGGCATGCTAAAATAACAGAAAATAAGATATAAAATGGAAGACTCAGCTTTTCTGTCTATAATCTATGGACTGCTGTGAGAGCTCCTTCATCGCCAGCAGATGTCAATGAGGTGATAAACTGAAGCTCCCTGGGAATCCAAACCAAGCCTGGCCACGTTTGGAATGAAGGCAGAGCCACTCCCATCCCCAGTGCCAGACTCAGCTCTGCTCTCCCAGTCCAGGGAAGCATTCATTTAATTTCTTTGGACACCTCCTCAAAAACTGGTTTTGTTTGTCCACAGAGTCAACACTGATTGAACTGTAGTTAAAAATGCTTCATGCCTCCTATGACGTAGGACATGGCTTGGCTTTTCTCTTTCCATTTCTCCTCATCCTCAGCTCCTGCAGATATGACAGGCTTTCTTTTCACCCACATGAAGAATAATTAATGCAGGCTTTTGTATCCAGTGCTGGTCAGATTTTCCCTCCAGACTCATCCAGGGAACTCCCTCATGTGCTGTTTGTTGTGTTACATGCCATTTCAAAGAGTGGATGTTTCACTGATGTCAATGATGTAGGAAACAGCAGCAATGGATGGTGGTTAACAGTTTGTGGGTGGATAACTTGTCCTCTAAGTAGTTCTTCTATTTAGTCTTTTACTGTCATGTTTGAACACTGTATTGATTTTCTTTAAGTTCACCATATTGTTTCGTTGTTTCTTTACTGCACATGATGTTTGAGTATTGCTATATTGATTTCCCAACAAGACATTTTAGTTTCAAAATATTAATGACTCTAAGTACTGCTACACATGTTTTTTGTTTCATAAAATCAATCAGCAACAGCCAAGGAACAGAAAACCTTCCTACCCTTCTAGCCTTTTGTTTGGAGTCATTAATCTGGAGCATTGGTTAACAGCAGACATCTTCCAGTGAAGATCAAAGTGTCACAAAATTGATTAGGAAGTTGCTATCTGTGTAAGTTGTCTGGAGCTGGGAGTATGGACACCTGTCACCTCAGTGAGGAGTCACTGTACACGAAAGCTCAGAGAAAACACAGAGCTGTTCTGCCACAGACATCCAAGAATTGTGCTGAGAATTGTCACCTAGGCACAGGTTGGAGTGGCTATAGCAGTGCTCCCATGTGCTTCCCTGGAGCTGAATGGCCTCGTGGCACTCTTTCCAATATTAATGGAAAGTCTACATTTGTCTCAAACTCTGAAAGAAAAAGGAAATTACATTTTGATTTTATCACCCCACATCTGTGCCTCTCTCCTTAGCAGGGCTTCTGTTTGACTGAGGCAATTTGCCACCTCCTGGAACTGGAGATACCCACTGGACCTTCTCCAGCATTATTCTCTCCCATGGCTGCTAGCCCTGGGCTGGGGCTCTCCAGGGAATAAGTGCCAATAAGGAGCCACTAAAGCAGTAGTAGACCCCCCTCTCAATTCTCTTTCCCTTACTGATCTCTGCTTCCTCAGATAAGAAAGTGGTCATATGCACATAAAATAATTGTTCCCTACTGTTCAATATTTCAAAAGAGCTTCCTGTTGAAAGACTGATTTTTGCCACAGCTCTCTGACTACTTGTTGTCAAGATGCATATGCACATTGTGTTTTCAAAATATAAATATGAATATTTGTTCTTTTGTCTGTGTTGGAGAGCTCTGACTGTGCCATGTCATGAGCCCTGTTTTCTACAAAAACCTGAAACTTGCAAGCAAAGAAAACGTTCAGGTTGAAATTGCTATTCAGTTCATTCCTCCTGAGAATTTCTCACACTTCTCTATGTAAGGTTTGCATAAATTCTTAGTCTTAGACCAACATTTGTCAATCCACACAGGGCAATAAGCACCATAAGTAGATAAAATATACTACAGAAGACACCCAGACTAAAATAGGATTTTTATACTGGTTTATCTACACCAGTAATTGTGCATATTGAGATTTTTTTTTTTTTTGGGTGAAACTGTATAGTATAGGTGTGGTTTAGCATAATAATATATTTTCAATACAAGACAGACATTTTTTAGCAATAGTTTGTCTGACACCAACTGTGTCGTAGTTTAGTAGAGCTTGGTTTTTAGTCAAGGAGAGAATCCAGCAGTCTCAGAAGTGATTCTCTGTGAGGAGCTGACAGCTTCCTCCAGACCCGACAGAACCAATCAGTTAGCTAATTTTAATATTGACAACTCTGTTGAGCCACTTGAGAAGCTGAATATGCCTCCATGAAAATAGCATTTAAGAATGAACATAGCCCAGGAAGCTGTCAGAGAGGTACCTGGGGGCCCAGGGATGAGATCTCAGCCGCGTCTGCTTTGCTGGAGCCCCCAAAGTGCAGCTCTGCAGCACAAGGGCTCCAGCAGAGATCACCTGAGCAACAGCAAGGGGCAGAGTCCCGATGCAAGGCCTGGGTAAGATTAATTGTTTCAGTGCTGTAAGATTCCCTAGAGCAGATGAAGCCTACAGATATCAATCCTCTCCCAAGTCAGAGGAAAGGAATAGGTGAAAGCACACGAAGAAAACACCATCGAGTCACCAAAGTCAGTGAAGAAGGAAGAGCCAAAACCCAGAGACAGAGGAGATGCTTCAAACCTATGAGCTGAAATTCTTTTGTAAGGCTATGGTAATGGACTATAATACATCAGAATATCCTGTAATTCATGGAAAAAAATGGGGGAATAGTGCATTCAACCTGCAACCATGAGCAAAGGCACCTGTGCCGAAACAAGCAAATGTTGAAGTAGCTGTGAACTAATGAGAAGCTTGAACAGAGAGAGATGAGAGTGATAAAGATTCTTGCCCCCAGAAGAGAAGAAGACCTCTCTTCCTAGAACTAATGATGATCCCAGAGACAGAAGAAGAGAACCTTGGCTTCAGAATAGCTCATCCTTAAAATGGTACCCCATTAGCTAAAGACTGAACCCTTGGAAACAGTTGTGGGAAAAGCTGTAAGTCGAGGGAAGGGAATTCCACATTGAGATCTGATTTCTGTTTCCTGGGCAGCTGATTTCATTGTGACATTGAAGCCATGAGAGAACTGTTTCTTGTGAAGAAGTCCATGCCTGGCAAAAGAGACTCCTCTCCCTAAGTGAACTGAAGGAAGATAAACTGACTGAAAATTCCAAGTTTTGTGTCTTTACGTTGTCAGTGGGAAAAGAAGGAAGAGGCTGGGGGGAGAAGAAGTGTTCTGAAGGTTTTTACTGACTATTATTTTTTCCTTTTAGTCTTGTTAATAAAGTTCTCTTTATATTCTTAAAAGTTTTGAGCCTGCTTTGCATTTCTCCCACTCCCTATCTCACAGAAGAAAATGAGTAAATAATGGATGTGAACACAACCACCACAAGCTGTCACAAGGGACTAAACCAGGGCAACTTCTATTGCTTCATTTTATGAATACCAGACTCCATATTTTAGTATAACAAGTGCACTAAGCCTGCAACCTTGGGAAGTTTGGGAACTATATTTGATTTCAATCACACAGTGTTTCAGTTTTATTTAATTATTGAAAGCATCACTTATGGGGATGTGGTTGTTATACACACTGTTAACACAAGTGCTGTCCCTTACAATTCAGACTTGGAAGGTTCCCTCAGAAGGGAGTGGTACCATAAGGAAAATCTCCTAAAGATTTAGTTTTTAGCATGTGACTTTCTGACATAATAATTCAGATATACAGTTTTTGACCCAGGATTGCCCATCATGCTGCTGGTGTCCCTCTGTCCCTGTCCAATGACCCTAAAGTGTTCTAAATTTTCCAATGTCCTGCTGCAGGCTTCTATAAAATACTTTTCTAGGTGTCCTGGCATTTGGCATTAGCAGAAAGTTGTGAAGCCAGGACAGAAGTCCCGTGGAGCAGTGAGCTGAGCTCCAGGAGGGCTAAACCAAGTCATTCTGAAGTGCTGCTCTTGCTGAAGGAGCATTCCCAACTTACAGTGCTCCAGTTATGCATAAAGTCATTGGTGCTCACAAATTTTCCAATTATATTTTCAAGGGTATAATGTGCACTTCAGCAGACTCTTCATCTGACACTCACCTTCACTGCATCCCACTCCAGGTCAGGAGAGGTGGGGTGACTCTGGACTGGGGCAGGATCAGGGGCACAGTAGTGCAAAAGTCATTAAGGTCATTCAGATAAGCCTGCTGTAAACCTGCAGATCAGTTTGTAGCTCACAGTGCTGCTGGTTTGGGGGAGGTTTGCTTTTTAAATAGCTTGTGTATTGCAAGTACCATAAATAATCTTTCTTTTCAAAATTAAAATTGCTTTTTTGTTGTTTTTTCTCTCTGTTTTGGTGTTGCTGAATGCTCCTCCTGGGTGCTGCCAGCCCAGCAGAGCTGTTTTCAAACCTGCCAGGGGATGGGGCTTCCACCAGCACTTCATCTCAGCCTGTGCAGCAGTGCTGCCTTCAACCAGATGTGCACAGCAAAGTGGTAACCATGTCACCCTGCCCTGCAGAAAAGTTATTTACTTGTTTGTCCTCACTTAGTCCTCAGCTGTTAACCATAGATTAATTTTTTGCCTAATAGCTCTGTGGAACCTGGGGGGGCAACACCCACTGGGATCTGTCTGCTGACTTAGACCAAAATTTAGTTCCAAATATATTTACCGTCACTTCTTTTATATGGGGCTTGTAAATCTTTTCATGTAGAAACAGTGTGGAACTAAAGGTCTAAACTCTCCCTTTGATGTCAATAAGAACTTTCTGCTTGGTTGGATTGCTCTGTAATATTATTATCCACTGGAAATAAAAAAAAACCTTGATAATGGGTTGTTAGGAACTTTATAGGAATTTTTAAATTAAACTTAAAGTGAGCCTAAACTTGAAGATAAACTAGTATAATAAGCTCTGCACTAGGCTTGTGGAAACATGCATAAAAAAGCATAAATGATGAAATAAAAAGTAAAAGTTATCTAGATATCCCCATTTGTGTGCAACAGGTTTTGTCATTCAGCTATGTATGTGATTTAAATCTTAAATTAGCAGAGGATGCCATATGGTTTCAATGTGTATCCACAACATTGCAGCCCTCGCTGAGGAAATAGTATTAAGGAAATTTTATTCTTGGGTTATTGCAATATTTCTACTGAGTGATGAATACATTTGGAGCTGCTCTGGAATAGAAAGAGATAAGTTGGTCTATTCCTTATATGAGACCCACAAACCAAAACAACCCATCATTTTGGGGGTGGTAATGATTCTGTGTCCTACTGATGCTTCTCTCCTGACTCTCATCAAATCTGGGATTTCAAAGATAATCACTGAGAAGTGTACAAAGTATTTATTATTTTCTGATAAGCATATGTGATAATAACCTCACTTGGTCAGATCCTTTTGTCTCAATATTTTAAGGTCATTTCCAGAAGCTTTCCCTATTTCAAGGTATGCAGATTTTTATTTAACACCATAATGTTTTCACATATAAAATTTAAATAATGCTTGTATATATTGATCTTCATGATTTCATGCATAGAATGAGATAAGTCTTTCTTTTCCTTACTTACTGGAAACCCTGGATAGCATCCAGAACACAGTCTGGGATAAATTTCCTTATTCCAAAGACATGATGGTCTTCTGCAGTGCCATAGAGCTTAATGCAATTCCTAAATTGCTCAGTAGGCTCAGTGCAAAAACGAATTAACTGGAGATTCCAAAAAGCTGATTTCACAGTAATATGAGTTGATTAACACTTAAATGAAGGAAATGATAATGCTGTGCATTGGGACTCTGATGTTTACATTGCATCATATACTGTGTGGTTTATGCCATCTCTAACCACTCTCTATATTTTCTGTTCCACAATTTTTTCTGCATTCCCAAAGAGCTGAATGTGCTCTTTCCTATTAAGAGTCAATATTTCAGCTGTCATCTTTTCATAGGGCAACAGCAAAGGGGAGGAGAGAGAAAAATAAGAGCAATAATAACTTCTTGTATAGCATCTTTCATCTCAGTCTCCAAAGCCAAACATCATCAGAGAGATGGGACTGTTGGTTTTATTTCTGACACACATGTCTTCTGATCCTACCCAAGATAATTAGGGAAAGAATAGATGGGTGGCCAGGAAGAAGGTAACTCAGATGTTTGCAGGAGCACTGCTGAGTACTTATTTTTTCCAGTTTCTCCTTTCCTGTGTGGTAACAGTGTCCTTTCCTAGAAATGTCCTTCTCAATGGGCCATAAAATTCAAAATCTAAGGCATGCTTAGTTGTTGTGATAAGAAGCAATGCAGATTCCCCAGGCAGGAAAGCATTTAGTCTGTTATCAGTTTACATAGTTATAAAGCATAACAAACCAACCTACCACCATACACCACGATGTGTACACACAATGGTCACACATGTTTTTCTAAAATTCTTCTCAAAATTATACATATATGTGAAAGTTTGTAAAGCATCCAACTTCATCATTTATCTTTAGCTAAGTAGTCAATGGTACCATGAACAAACTGCAAACAACCAAAAGAATGCACATGTGTAACATGATGTATTAACAGAACTTAAACCCAACATCACTTAAATTCAACATAGTTAAAGTCTGAGTGGAGATTCTTCCTTTGAAAGATGCAGATACAACATTACGAGAAAGCTTCTAAAAATTTATCATACAATAGGTAAACATCAATGAACAATATGCAAGCAAACACCTGATTTGTAAACAAAACAGCAGCAACATGGATTTACTGGAGAGATTATAAAGGTGTGGCAAATACATTGTGATTTTACATAATTTAGTTGTGAGAATTGCTCATGGTAACTACACACATTATTGAAAATATCCATTCACAGTCAGGACTTTTCTGTTATAAGCACAATCCTGCAGGATGCCCCAATTTGCAGCTGTACTCAAAAAAAGAAAGACAACATTGTATGTCTTTCAGTACTTTTCTGGTATAAGCATAAGTTTGCTAGGATCTTTTAAGGTGCAGCTTTTCTTGGAAAAATGACAACAGCATATATATTGGCAAATTGCACTTAAAACCTGCTCAGTTCGCAGATGATAAGGCTGCTTTTTGTGATTGTCAGTACAATAGATTTGACCTTGGACTATGAAGATAAGGGGGTATAAATATTTAAGGATAAAACAGCAAGGACCTAGTTACATGATACTGCCCTGAGTTTTGCACATGTAAGTCTGTTAGGTCAGTGGATGTGTAAAACTGACACATGCATATGAACAGCTACAAAGCCATGGTTCCAGGTGATTCTAAACGAGTGTACTACTGTTTACTCTGTTTACTGTTTGCACTGTTTTCCTTTTTCCATAAGAACAGAGAATATTAGAAGCTCAGCCACTGTCCTGGGTTGCAATGTGAGATGTGCCCAAAAGCATGGATTCTATCATCATCTTCATGAGCTGTTGAAACCAGGTGGGGCAGTGCTCCCTGCCTCCTCCCTCAGCACTGTCTTCTGTTAATGGCCCATCAGTGCCTTATCTCAGAACTCACCATCCCACTGTGAGAGGCTCCACCCAGAGGGAGGAACCAAGCATTTCATCCTGGATATAATCTAAGTTTTCCAACACCACGAGCAGCCTTTCCACTGGATATCCAGAGGACAAGAGCTACATACCTACCACTGAACCTTCTGAGGAAGACCAGACTTTCTACAGGATCACCACTTCAAGCACATCCATCACTTCAGGAGGACTGCAGCCACCATCTTATCAGACTGCCACTGCTGCCCTGACTGACAGGGGTCAGGTTGTATCTGACTCTGTCTGTATGTTCTTCCAATCAGCAGGAGACAGAACATATGCAGCACTCATGGTCTCTACGTAAGCAATGAGATGTTCAGAAGATGCACCACTGTCCCGTGCCAGCCTCTGCAGCCCTCTCACAACAGAGTAAACTACGTCTTTGTAAGCTGGTGGTCGACCTTGTTCATAGACAACTGGGGATAGAATAAGAAATGAGGGGCCCTGGTCCAGATTCTGTACAGGGCATAGTTGTACCACCTGGGCATTTAAAGGTGCTGGGTTTCAAAGACAGGGTGTTTCAGGAGAGCTATCCAGAGTAATTATCTCTGCAGGGGATGCCATAGCCACAGAGCCAGCTGGTGGTGGGGCTGTATTGCCCAGGGCCAAGAGGAGGTGGGGAAGCTGCAGCATTCCAGGAGACCAGCAAAGGCGGGGAGGGGGCACATCCTGAAGCAAGGGGGTTAGAGGTCAAGGAATGATTTATTAGGGACTGCTTGCTAAACAATGTATGCTCCTTGCTAAGCAATGTATACTGCTTGCTATACATTTATGATGCTTGTCAAAAGCAGGATGGGAGGATGTAGGACTACTGTAAAAAAGGAAGCCACTGAGGCCTCATTCCTGCTCTTTGGACCCCAAACCAGCTGAGACTGGCTTTCAGCTTTGGATTCAGGAACTTAGGGAGAATGCTCAGAGAGACGAGTTGAAAAGTTCAACCTGAGGAAGACAACTTACTTCATCTGAGGAAAACCTCGTACTTGATCTCAGAGACCCCTGCCCATGACCACCAGGAGGCAGGAGGGTGCATGTGTGAGCTTATGGAAATTACCTTTTAGCTCACTATAATACAAAGCAGGAATAGAATATGAATATAGGCGTACTGTATGAATATGAATATGTAAAGGCATACTGCAGCACCTAATGCATATGCAACTTGTAACCTGATATATACTGAGCCGAGCACCACTGGCCTCACGCATGCTTTAGGAGGAGGTATTCCCCCATGGTCCAGTGCTGAAGTAAAGCATACCTACTTCACAATTTAATGAATTGTGGAGTTTTTCTGCATCTTAATCTGGTGGTGGGGGGCTCCGAAGAGCCAGGGGGGCGTCCATGGCCGAGGGGCCATCCAGTGGCGGGGGACTGCAAAGAGCCTGCACAGTCAAAGCCATCTCCTCCTTGGCTGCTGGGGTTTTGTTTTCACAAAGGACCAGAACCTTGGTTTCTAGTCTCATTATTGATCCCATGACTGTCGTGATGGCAGCAGCAGTGTTTAAAGTTGACGTGTCTGAGTACTGATAAAAAGAAACCAAGAAAAAAATAGTAGGCATGTAACTTGTTATCCCTTTTCATCCTAATTATATATTTTTTTTCATTCTGCCTGCAGTGAAACAGCAGCCTCAGGCTCTGCTGCAGTCTCTTACTGAGCTGGGAGATAAAGCCAAGTATATTAGAAAACCTCAACAGTCTCTAATCACAGAACTACTTCAGACAACTGTTTAAGAACAGCATTGTTTATGTAAACAGTGTCACTGCAGCTTGTTACAAGTTTATGTACTCTCTTCTGAGATGCTGATCTTATCTTGCAGCTATCAGGGTACTGAATCTTACCTTGCTTGTGATTTTGATTTCCTTCTCCCTTCTCCTCCTGTGCAAAGTGTGTAAAATTTATGGTAAGGATAATTTATGAATGGCTTATGTGTACTGCTCCTGCCATCAGGAGATCCCAACCCAGCAGCTAGGGACTGTGAATTTACTGTGGTGTAGGTAAAAAGTACAAATTTTTGTTCACATCAGTTTGAGTGAAATCTGGTGCAAAAAACCCTCAAACCATCTTTGCATGTGGGGAGAAATTAAGTGATAGATTTCCCAAAAAATTATTATGAAAATTCTCCTCCTCCTTAAAATATAATAGTAATAGGGGAAAGAGAGAGAGGAACACAACCCAAGAAGGACAAATGCTACCCCACACAATCACTCAGGGATGCCCACTCCATCCCCAGCAGTGCTCCCCAGCCAATGTCCCCAGTTCCTGTACTGGACAGGATGCTCCAGGGTGTGGAATATCCCTGTGGCCACTTTGGGTCAGTTGTCCTGGCCGTGCTCCCTTGTGGCTCCCTGGCAGAGCTGGGAGACTGAAAAGTCCTTGACTCAGCGAAGGGGATCCTTAGCAATGACTACAACCTCAGAGTGTTATCAATATTATCAAAACTCAGCTACAGAGAAGAAAATAAATTCCATCCCAGCTGCAAGCAGGACACAGAGTATCAGTGTAGTCTGGAGTGGTTCCTGCTGTGGGTAGAATACAAATACAGAGAATCCAAAAGAGAAATGGGACTGCTCTGGGATTCTGGAATGTGATCATCTGTTTCTGCTGTTGCATGGGGAAAATAAAATAAATCAGTACAATGTGAACTGGAAGAAAACTGTGACAGCCATTCTTCAGTTAAAGGAAAGAGTAAAAAAATGTGTGAAATCTTTTTGCTATCCAAAAAATGACAGAGAGGAACATTATGAGCAGGGTCTCATATTTCCCCAGTAACTAAATATTGCTTTGGCTTTATTGCTCAGTTGACTTACAGAGAATGGATTTGTGGTTAGAGGAAAGAATTTTAAAATTGCAACTGGATTACTTTTTTTTTCTTTTTTGACCCCAGAACTTTTGATTTAAAAAATGGCTTGAAGCTTAATTCCAATTTTTTTAAAGAAATTCTTTCTTCAGTCAGAATTTTATAGTCCTATTTAAACACAAAGTAGAAATTATAAAAAATTATACATTGATGTTAGTTTTGCTCCTCTTTAGCCCCATATTTTTAAATGGAGCTTGAAGGCAAAACTAATTAATGAGAAGACACATATATAAAATTAGTTCAGAAGTACAGAAATATTGATGTTGCCTCAAGCAAAGAGTTCTCAACACAATGAGCCAAATATAGACTGTTTTACTGGAAAAATTTAAGTCTTAAATTCAGACCTCCTTCACCCTCTTTCCTTTCAAGTAACCTTGTTTAAGATGAATCAATTGACCAAGATGGAGTTTTCCTGAGTGATTTGCAGTTTGGAGCAGCCAAGTACTTTCAGACTCTTTTCATTTCCTTAAAGAAGGCTGAGCTTCAAAGGGAATCCTTCTGTCTTCAGAGGAAGAACAAACTCTTCTGACTTGGGAGTCAGGGAAATGGGCTGAGTGAATTGTCAGGAGCTGTTGAAGGCATTGCTATTACAAGATCTTTGCCCTGTTCAGACCAAATGAAAATGAGAGGACAAAAAGAAAAAAAAATAAAGGAGAGAACTCACAAATATTGTGATGCAAACTATAAAAACTGATAAGGCATAAAGACTGAAAAGAGCTGATAGATCATACTTACTCCTTCTTTAAACACTTATGCTCCCTGGGCTATCAATATTCTTCTGGAGGTCTGTACATTGTTTGCAAAGTCCTGAGTGACAGCGCCAAGAGTTGGAAGCTTTGAAAGAAACTTTGAGATTTTGGTGGGGTTTTTTTTCACTGATCATAAATCTAGTCATCACTGCATATTTCACCCCATTGGTCAGATGATACAAAGGGTGCTTTTTTGCAAGCTGGGCCATGTTGCTCTAATTTGGAATAATGGGAACTGAAAACAACCAGGAGCATTTCTCTGGGCTATGAATATATTGCCTCTTGAAAAAGTGAATACAAATTCACATCTTCATCCTGGATTTTTGTTCCTATGCCAGCAAAACATTTGATATCACAATAGGAAAGAGCATTTTATTTATTTTAGAGCATGACTGGAATAATTATTTTCTCTTACAAGCAGCACAACCATAACTTAAACTGACAGTGTTAAATACCGTGGTAAACCTGAAAACAATTCCTTTGTTGCTTGATAAATTAAGCTGACCTAAAATCAGAATCACATTCCAAAAATGTGTCCAAGCTATTAACATAAATTTGTCCATAATCCAGCAACACCTAAGATATTAGCATAAATTTGTCCATAATCCAACAACACTTAAGCAGTAGACCAAGTCCTGTTTTCATCCACCTGACTTCGGTGATGTGTTTTTCCAGTAGGTTTCACAAACACAATAATGACATTAGGTTAATAAATCCTTCCTTTCATGTGTGTCTGACTGGATATTAGGAAAGATGGGATGTGCTTTCTGTAGCTCCTGGTGGCCATGTGCTTGTGAAATGCAGAACTCCTACACCTCTCTTGGCAGCATTTGAGCCTGACTGCAGCCAGAAAGCCTGTCCAGCTTGTGCCTCTGTGTTCTCCAAGTCCAGGTAAATATTTCATGGCAGCATGTAACAGGATTTATCAGCTAGTCTGGGACTACACAGGTGTGGCCAAGTTCTTCCCTACACTAACTTCCTGAAGTGTTGGTTTGAAAAGAACTAGCAGGGTAGAGATGTTGATGTCCCCCTGGGGTGGGGGTGCTCCCTGCATGGCTCTGTTCCATTCATCAGCCCAGCCTGTCTCTGGCACTGAGCTAACTCCTAGAGCAGGCTGGGATTTCCCTGTGCTCTGCAGATGAGCCACTCAGACACGTGTCCCTGTGTAACACAAAAGGAAAGGGTGAAAAGGAGAGTGGCAGAGCTTCAGCATCCTACAGCCGTGGGAATCAGGGCTTGGAAAAGCTGCAACAGGGCATGATGTGAGCAGGAGCAGAGACAGCGCTTGAGCAATGAGTCCAGAGCCCCCAGCCAGCCTAATGTGTTCTGTTCCTGCAGAGAAAGAATCAGATAGGAAAACAACACTGCTTAGTGTGTGCTTTTGTCATCCAGAAACACTTTAGCTGTGTGAAATCAATTGTATTCAGTATGCCAAGGGCAAGAGTAACTCCACAGACTGAAAGGGAAGTGCATCAGCTTGGATGATTACCAGTGCCTAGGCAGCAGGCTCCCCTGTTTTCACTGGAGTTTTATAGAACAGGGAAGGAAGAAATGCCCATAATGAGAAAGTGGGTCAGATACCAGTGAGAAAGAGAAAAAGGAACAAGAATCAGAGCCTGCAAGCTGCACTCCATCAGCTCTGATTCTGGGGACAGAATCTGTGTAAGCACAAATGTCACTTTTCTTGCCCTGAACAAAACCTGACAGACCTCCCACGTTGCTGTAAAGGACACTGGGCTCATCTAGCAGCTTTGTTAAGTACAGAGCCATAAATGCTGCAGACTATGCCTCAGATTCTTAAAGCTTAATTTCTGACAGTTGAAAAGTGTTTTTTTCTGTTAAGCAGGGCAGGTTCTCTGACCTGGGAAAATCCTTAATCCTGCTGGTGACAGTTCCTTTCAACAGCCTGGGTCTGGATTAAAATACTCTTTCTGTGAGGAGAGTTTGACAGATGAAAATGAAGCTGCTCCTCACTTTGTTGTGCCTGGTGAGCTTTCACATTGCTTTGTTTAAAACACAGGAACAGCCTCATAGCTAGAGCTACCAGTCTGTCCTGCATGGAGCAGTGTAAAGACTCTGCCCATTGCTGCAAAAAATAAATAAGGTGCATGTATTTTGTGCTCCAGGTAACATGGTATCTTGTATGCAGACCTAGGCTAATCAGGAGGCACAGCATTATTCCATAGCCCAGCAAGGGAAAAAGCTTAATAAGACAAAGGAAAAATAGAAATGGCCCAGTAGAAAATATAGGTGGAGAGTTGTTCATCCATCTGCCACAACACAGAAACACTGGCTGGGCATAATTTAAGATGTTTTCTCTGCTTGCTCCCCATGGTATCTCTCTGAGCCTTTCCTCCTTGGCAGAGCTGATCCTGCTCTATGGATACTGACTGCCCAGTCAGAGAGGAATTTTCAAGCATCAGACTGCAGCCAGTGAGAAAGCATAAACTTTCCCATGCACTGACCAGGAGGCTGTGAGAGATCTCAGTAGAAGAATGCTAAACAATTTTGCACCTGGTGGTTTTGTTTGTAAGATGTTTAGAAATGGGTGTTGTTTGTAATTAGCCAGTGGTGTTGGGGGGTGTCAATCAAATAACCAACCATGTAGCATCTGTGAGAAGCTGTCTATAAAAAGCATGTCTAAAAAGGGCTTTTTGAGCCTTTTACCTTCTAACCTTTTGGAGTTAGAACCTTGTGTCTCTTCTCGACTGTCCCTAAATACAACAGCGACACTGATCCTCCAGGATCAAAGCATCAAAACTATGTTTAATGTTTCTAGAAGACTGGTGTGAGTCTTTCTTGTGCCACAGGCTCCCTGAAAAGACTTCAGGCACTCAGGTCTGGGGCTCTTCAACCTGAAATTCTCCACTCCAGAACCTGATTGTGGGAAGGAACACCTGAGCAGGTGATCCTTGGAATGTGCCTCTGCTGTTCCCAGGGATAAACTCTTTACTTTCTACCTCCTCTTCTAGAAGGATGTTAAATTTGCAGTGGCTCGTCCCAGCCAAAGTGACAGCTCAGTATTTCCCACGTTCCCTCATTTTCATTTTTTAATTGCAGAAAACTTTTGATCCCATTAGCAAGTTGCTCGTTTGTGGTTTTTGTCTAGAAGTTGCAGCCTTTTGATGAATGTGTTACGTACATGCTGACTGATTAAATATGACAGTAAATGAAAATAAATTCAATAATCTCGGCTCAGGATGGCAGCCAAAGTACTCCTGTATAAACCCAAAGAACAACAGAGGACATGTGGGTTATACTGGGCCCTGCAGCAGGATCTGCAGTTCAAAGAGTGGCAAGTTCAAAGAATCAGCCCCACTGAGGGGTTTAGTGCAGTCACATCTACCAGGGTTGGCCTGTCTGGTACTACAGCTCCAGTGAAAACTCCCTCCTGTGTCCTTCTCAACAAGAGCCTGAATTTTGCCTGGGTTTTTGTTTGGTTGTGTTTCTTTTTCCTTTAACAAATGAGCACATGGAACTAAGGCATGAAATGCAGGTGAGCCCCAGGACCAGGTGTGATGCTCCCCAGCCTCTCTCCTGGGGGAGCCAGTCCCTCTGCTTCCCATTTCCTCCAAGCTTTCTGTGGTATTGAAGGACTATTTGTGTTGAACTGTCTCACAATAAAAATCAACTTGTCCAATTAAATCCTCTGTCTTCCTGGATTAAAGCCATTGTGGAGCTGTTGCTGAAGCATATTTACTAACCTTGAGTTGATACAAAACGTGCAAATCCAGTGAGCCCTGTTCTACCACAGAGACTGAGAAGAACCATTAACACTTTCCCTGTCAGACTTTGGGTAGTTTCAATCTATTTTTCTTTCATACAAGAATAGAGAAATACAAACACAGGGAAATTGTGATGTCAAATGGTGATGTCAAATTCAAGTCTAAGGTCAAGATCAGGAAGTTTTCATTGGCTTCTGATATCTTAACACCTGCATCCTTGCCCTCTCTTCATAATCAGCAGTCTGCAGAAGGCTGTAAACCTTTTCTAAGCAGTTTAAACCTTCCCATGACAGTTTAAAATTTTATTTCCACAGGTTCCAATTTTGCAAAGCTGTTAAATATGCACTGTGCATTGAGGGTGATCCCAAAGTTCTCTACAAGCAATTTATATGCAGGAGTAGCACCTTTTCCTGTTGAAAAGCAGTCACCAGCTGAGCAAAAAAGTGCATTATACTCTTGGTATTTCAGTGTTATAGTTTGGAATAAGCAGAGGTTTTGGGTTAAATAAAAAAATCATTCAAGGAAAGGGAAAAGAAAGTTTAGTCCTTAAGTTAGAATAGTAAACATAGACTCCTTCCTTAAATGGAAGACAACACCTTCCCTGACAGCAACCTGGATTTTTTTGACAGACATATATGCATATATTTTGAGATGTGCTCCTCTGGCCAGCCCTTGACCATCTTCCCATCCCTCTGCCCACACAGCCCTTGGCTGGCACAGCTCTTCCCCCTCCCATCCCTGTGCAATCCAAATTACCTCAGCCCCTGGCCTGTAAGGAACAAAGCTCAGTCAGTGCTCAAATGTAGCAGAAAGAGGAGAAAAGTCATAAAGGGGAAGTTAATGTCCCAGCAAACCCTGTTGGAATTGCTACTGAAATGGGCTCAGGTATTTCAGCCCTACCAATCACAGCTTTGATGGTTTCCTTGTTGCTGCTCTTCCTGGGGAAGATCCAGGTGAGGAATCCCTGGCATCCTGGCAGGAGCCTTGTCAGCCAGGGACAGGCTGTGGCATTTATCCCTGGGTCACCCCCTGGTTTTTCTCTATGCTTGCTCAGCAAAGTTTCTCCATCAAGTTTCTCCATCCTGAAGTGCTCATTCATTTTGAATTAATTGACACCTGAGTGCTATTTGTTTCGGGTACAGCAGGCTGGTCAAAGTGCTGCTGTGGCACAACAGGTTGCTGACAGGAGCTATATAAAAATATTTTTGAATCCACCAGTTGTGACTGGTGTGTTCTTTCTAGAGGTTCAGTTTTGTGCTTAGTTTTCCTTTGAAGGAGGTTTTAAATCAGTTGCAAAGATCACTTTATATAAATTTATTGGACCTGTTTGCAGTTAGACAGGCTAGCCTGGATCTATGGATGCTCACATACTTATAACGTAGCTCTTGAATATAAACATGTGGCTTTGTCAATGATATGAACATTTTAAATAAAATCTGAAAAAACCCTTAGTTTTCCTGCAAAATGTTGTGTAACACAAGCTGTAAACTTTGTGCCAGAGATTAATTATTTGTGTTTGTAGGTATGTGGTGAAAGTGTGCCTAAATATTTGCAAAGAGTAATATGTCTTTAATATATCCAGTTATTTGTCATTATTTTGAGTTTTGCTGTTAGATAAAGAGCAGTATGTAATTGTTTTCTGTTGTATCTTGCTTGGTATGAGCAAGCTGAAAAAAAATCCAACCATAAATATACAGTTTGGTTTAGAATTCTACCAGCTTGGAATAAAATAAGGTCCTTTCTAGACTAGTTCTTCCTGATACACCTCTATCACTTGCATTAATTAGACCATTCTGGTTTAGATGTTTCTATGTTCATAGAGCTTTATGAGACCCACATTACCAGGGTTTTGTTTGACTTTCACTCTAAAGCCCTAATATTTGCAGAGACAAGCATATGCAAATATTTGACTACAAGCATCCCTTTCAGGGCATGCAGTTTGGTTTCAGCTAGGAAAATGCCTCTCCCTGTTTCATTTTCTAGCAAGGATGTGAAATCTTCTGTTAAGTCATGAGATAAATCTGGAGTCTCAGGGCTGTGCTCTTCCTTGTTGTGCTTGCTGGATAATGATTGATCCTACAAATGACTACACAACAAGTAGAGAAAGGGGGAGGTGTATGTGGAAATAGTTTCCTAATATATTACAGCTGACATTTGACTGGTGTGAGACCAGAGAGGAAAAGGGGAAGGTTATTGTTATTCTTCTGCTGAAAGCTGGGGGTTTGAAAGACTCTTTGATGAACTTATCCCTTGCCATCTCTTTGTGCTGGGAATGCTCTGTGTATGCTGCCCTGTGCAGCTCCTGCAGCAGACTAACACTGTGTGGCAACAGCAAAAGTGACACTGGCAACATATAGATTTGATGTGTCTTAATGACTTCCAGATCAAATTTTCTCAAATTGCACTTAGATGCTATTTTCCTATCTATTTTTCTACAGCTTACAGAAGAGCTGAGGGTCTCACCAGCTGCCACTCCAGCATCTTCCCTTTTTATTGCTGCCACTGCTAAACTTACCAAGCAAGGATGATCCACACTCAAGCTGCAGAAAACTTTGTTATATGAATTTGGAACAACATTTGGAGCCCAGGTGCACAGAAGTACACAAAGGAAAATAAGACTAGATTGCCTGTTGCCACTGTGACTGTAGTAAGTCTTGTTTCAAAAGATTGAGAGGATAGATTTAATATAAACTGCAGAAATACAATGTTTGGAGTGGCAAGTCATCATGAAAATTAGAAAATATATTTAGCCCTTACAAGGGCACTGCATTCAGATTACTATATTTTTAGACTCTCAGAAAACCAGGCACACACTGTCTTACATCCCCCAACATTTTCATTATTTGGGGCTGGCAGTGCCCATAAATATTATTGCAGAATAACAAAGCAGAACCCAGCAAATTCAACTCAATTTACCTTTGAGTTTTGATAATTAATATTTATGCATATATGAGGGGAATAATGAAACACTGTTTTACTGTAATTGAGCCAGAACTTCCTGAGAGGCCAACCCACAAGATCTTTGGCTGGGGACAGCATTTTAGCAGCAGTGGAAGCAACCACAGGGACCACAGGGGGAAACCCTGAAGTGCTTGAGAGCATCCCAAGGGCAAGGAATTGGATCAAAGGTATCAGGTATCAAAGTTTATGGATGGGCACAGCCCAGAGGTTTGGTTAATGGATTTTAATGGATTTTTGCCTCTCACAGTGATGGCTATCCCTGTTATCCATTATTGAAGTAAGCATTCCCTTTAAAGCACTTGAACAGGTCTGGTGTGGGTGCTCTCTGACCCAGCTGTGCCACCAGCAGCAGCTGCAGGAGGAGAGACTGGGAACACTGGGAGGTGGGGTTGGTCACTGCAAGGTCTCCATGCAGGCATTTAAGATCCAAATCCAGTGGATTTCTTCTGTTTCTCATCTGACTGCATTATCAGTGATGTCTGGCTACAGGAGCAAAAGAGATAGGCAGAATAAAATCCATCCTGCCATTAATTTTTTCAAAGTTTAATGCAAGAGGAAGTGCACCAACAGGAGCAAATTATAAAAATCACCCATCCCTGACTTTGATGGATGTTCTCCTCACAAACTCACCACACACTGTTTTATTAACTAGATTGTTTGCCTAAGTCATCAGTTTATGATTGATTAGAGAAGCAAAATGAGAACATAATCACGTCTACATATCTTGCTTACTACAAACAAGAAAGTTTTGTACAACGATTTATTAAAAGCTGATTAGATTAAAACAAATTGTATAGTTGGAGCCCTGACAAATGGTTCTTTTGTATTTAAATACTTGGTGGTTAAGTGGTGTTAGCAGAGCAGCCAGTGAGGATTGGCTCCATGTCTGCATCCAAGTGCTAGGGCAGGAATTATTTGCTCTGGGAGTGATCAGGGGACAATGAGGAAATTGAGTTTTTGTGTCTATTCCATGCCAACTGCCAATGACATCACTGAAATAATTATTCCTTTGAGAAGTCAGGAAATGTTCTTTCTTACTGTTTTTTAATAAGTGTGAGAGATGGGATTATTGACATGGAAAAAATATCCCAAATTGTAATTTTTCAGAGCTCCGTACTGACAGTAATTTTTTAATGTAGACATCCTGTTTACTCTTCCAGGTTTGATGAATAAATGCATACATTTTATTAGAGTGTGTGGAATAAAATGTTTAATCTGAAATCTAGGAATTAAGATGGAACACATTTGTTCCTCTTTCCCAATGGCTTTGCAGTATGTATTTGAGCACCAAATGTAGAACAAGTACCGAAGCAAAAACTTGTCAATTTTAAGGAAAAAAAATATGGTCATGCTAAGCAAAAGAGATTAAACACTATGGAAAATGAAACTTTATTGAAGAGCCATAGATTTAAAGAAAAATATGCTCCCAAAGTATCCAAAACAGATTCAATTTAATCTATAACCAGTCCTGAGTAAGAGGGTAAAATTGACTCTTGAACATTATATGAATAAAAAGCATTTTGGGCAAGGTCCTGTCTTCATCAAAGTCTTATAAACTACTCAATTTACTTTCAAAACTCAGTCTCTCTCTCTCTCCTCTCTCTCAAATTGTGAATGATGGGGAAATGAGTAAGAGAAAGGCCCTGTTCTACATTTGAGAGGACAGATTGCCTTACTTGTCAGATCACTTAGCGTGGGGATGGGTGCAGTGTAATGTAATGAGGGATGTGAATTCCACCTCCCAGTGCGTGTAGAAATGAGTCACATATTCCCAAATTACACCCCAAGAATGCAGTCATCTCCAAAATTAACTTGCCATTGCTATCTGCAGCCTGGATATTTCTACTGTAGCAGAAACCATCTCATTGCAGCAGATCCACCAAATTCAAATGAATTGCAGTCGTGGCAGGACAGAAATAAGATATGGTGGAGGTATTTCAGCTTATTTTTTTCTTTTTAACAGGGTCTGAAACACCATGGAAGCAGTCCTGATAGGATGAAGTGTTAATGACTGATTTAGAGTGTCCCTAAATTGAACACATCTTTCACACTGAGTTAAAATCACTTTGTTTTAAATAAAAGGGACAATTTAACTTAAGTAGATGTTTTACTGCATAGCATGGAGTTGGTTTCTTAGCAATATCAAGAAATTTGTAAGCTCTTCTGGTGGTACTTTACCAAACTCCTCTTTCCTATGAACATGTTTTCAGCAGGAAAAGAAAACATGATAGTATGTAGTGAGAACTGGAGTAGTTTTAATTGCATAGCCTTATTTGCTAGATTTAGATGCAGAACGATTTCTAAGCATGTAATTAAACTTACAGGCACTGATGGCTTCTTACTTAAATGGCTTAAAATTACACATGTGCTTTTGTTGATAGATTGGTTAACAACAAGGACCCTGTTTAACCATCCAGCTGGCTGCAGGCTTGGCATGGCACAGAAAATGAAATTATATCTGTAAAGTTGCTGTGGTCAGGGTGTTACAAACCTATTTTTCCTCAGGAAATTAAAAATTCAGCTATCGTATTAAATTTTTTTAAAATATTTTTTCTTTTTTTAGGGGAAAAAATACTCAAAGCTTTATTTTTCTATTTTTTATATATTTATTTCAGCTCTCTATAGTGCCCACCTGTTATCCATTATAAAGAATTCCAACTTGTTTCATATGAAGGACAGGCTTATTAATGTCCCAGTGCTGCACAACACATCATTAAAGCTCAAATATAGTCAGTACCACATGCTACAGTGCTTCGGATTATTAATATTTCCAACACTCTGAGGACACAGGAGATGTGCCACTGATGCATGCATTTCTAAGCCCTGTGATGGATTAAAAAAGTGGTGCCTGGATACAAAGCATAATAACACTGTCCTAGCCTTTTTTGCAGGCTTCTTTCAACGTTCAGGGAGGTTTTTCTGTTGTTCCACCAAGCGTGTGCTAATTAAACTGATGGGAGGACTGAGAGCTAATTGGTTACAGGACGGGTTTCCAGAAGTGCTGTGCTAAAGGGAGTAATGTTAGATTTGCTTTTGAAAACTCAGAGGTTTAAGTTCTGACACATGCAGGTTCAATAGACCAGAGACTGAACAGGACCTAATCCCCAGAAACTCAGCAGGGAGGCTCTCAGGGGATTGGAAGTTCATCCCATCCTTTCCAGCAGATGTCCTGCAGAGCAGAGAGGGCAGAACATGTGAAGGGATTTCTTCTTCCCAAGCACACGAACACTGCATTATCCACGTGGACACTGGAGAAGGCAGATATGACATCTCCTGAGTTCAGTGGGAATTGTGCAACTGTATATCCTAGAGCAGGAATTCCTCCCTGGGCTCATAGAAGAGGCAGGTGCATGATGCTGGACACAGCACACTGACACTCACAAGCAGCCTACAGGGCTGAAGATGTTGGGTCACAATTGATGATGTTGTGTAATAATGTTGTACCACTGCACAGTGCAGTATAATAGGTACAGATATGGGGTATAGACACTTCTGAAATGGGAGTCAACACAGTGCTGGAAATGGGAGAAATCCCTGTAAAGAGGGATTTTAACATCATAGTTCATGGTATTCCGCAGCTTAGAAGAGATTTCAGTCCCAGGTTGCTTTAAGTAGACAACAGTGTTGCAACGAGGTTTATAACTCTGTTGGAAATTACTTCTAGACTAGATGAGATAACCAGAGGGTTGTCTATTGTGCTGGTGTGTCCCTGCCTGGGCCCTGGGTGTCCCTTCTGTCAGTGTGACTAAATCCTCTTTTTGTTTTCAGTTTTGCGCAGGGACAGATGAGTCTTTAATATGACAGAGCAGATTTTTATCACCAGCCAACATGAGAACTTTAGTTAACTCTTCTTTGGTACTCCACAATGGTTTTATAATTATTATTGACTGAATTGTCCTTTTCAATACTTAATCTCCTTGTATTTTGCTGACCAAGGCAGATGCTCTTATCTCTGATATCTGCAAGATACCACTTCCTTGCTGCAGAACAAACTTTGATTATGGAAGTTTCATGTATAAAATGAATGAGAGAGTAACCTTGCTAGAAGAGGGTAGTATGGAATGGAGAGAGAGCCCTGAGACACTGGAACTGGAATTTAGTCACACCATCTTCTGCACCAGCTTCTTTTCTTGTATTTTGCAGAGTCTAGAAAGTGGCTGAATATACCTTTTCTCTTCTGAGCTTTAAGTGTTGTCTTTCCCATTAATCCATCTTTTACTGATGCATTTGAACAATTAGATTAAACTTCATAATTGGCATTTTTTTATTCCCCCTGCACAGAGGCTGGCAGGGCTGTATTCTCAGGTGGCTGATTCTGCCTAAGCCTTCTAATGCTGTAGTTGTGAAGTCTGAGGATTTCTGTTGTTTTCTAGGACAAAAAAAAAAAATCACCCTCCTATAATGGTATAATTCTTTTATTATTATTATTACAAATTATTTTTGTTACAGCACAACAATTTCTTTTAAATTGAATGCTGCTGTTTTGTCATGGGATTGTGTCCTCCTTCCATTGTAAAGGGAAATGGCACCACTTTCCAAGAACTTTATGGGAGGAACTGCACCAAACACATTTTGATCAGCACAGAGAGGAAAAGCAGCTCCCTAGAACTGCTGGTGGCTATTTTCCATATTTGTGATATGAAAGCAAAGCAAGTGAAAATGAGGGGAAGGCCAGAACAGTGTCATGGGATAAGCCATCCACTGTCCCAGGCTGGCATCCTTCTGCAAGGAACACTTTCGTCTCCCTCCTTGAGACCACCCAGCATCCTCAGAGGAATTGTTCACCTTGGCAATGGATGATGTCTGGAGCTCTGGGGGTCCTTGATTAAGGAGAACATTCCAGTAAGAGTGTTTGAACTCAGAGATTCTCATTAAGCTTCTTACTCTTTTACTTCTCTTTCTGCAAACAAATTCTTGCCTAATGGCACACGTACCCAGTGTTTCAGAGAAACCCAGAGTACTCTGGCATTTGGCCCCCATTGACTTTGCACCTTAGTTATGATATGGGTTAATCCACATCATTTCCATGAGCATTGCAAAAGCAATCAGCTCCCCAAATCAGCTGCTCATGCTGCTATCTGTGTTTATTGACTGGTGACAACCTCAGAACTGTTATCTATCATGATTCCTGCAGCTCAGCAGGTAGTAAACATTCCCTTTACAATCGCATATTGAACAAAATTGGTATGCAAGTCTATTAGCAAAGCTTGTAAACACTTGACTAAACTATGTGGCTCCATTAGCAAAGAATAATGGAGCAATAAGTAAAGTGTGTGCAATTTTATCAACTCTTTGCAGATCAGTGACATCTACAGCATTATGCAGAAAGCATAAAGAGCAATTGTCAGTATATCTCACTGAATCCTTGCATACTACCTTTGACTCAATCACAAAGGTATGTCAGAAAATCAGAAAAAAATTATTAACAGCATCACCACAAAATGCAGCACAGTCAGGTGCATTTGTTCATTACTTAGCAAATGTGTGCAACTTGGTTAACTAAGAATATTAAAATGTGACATCTGAAGTGTGCTATTAAATTATTGAAACAGCAAGGTTGATCATCAACATACAATACACAAACAGTTCCTTCCTGTGTATTTACAAGACAATTTTTAAAAAAATATGTAAATATGAGTGCATTTGAAATAGTGCTTTATAGTCAACATGTGAAATGGGTGCTGCCAGGAACTTCTCTATTGGATCCAAGCTTGGCTTGGCCTAAGGTTCAGGCAAACAGTGGAAGACTAAGATTTTTGATTCACCTGTAGCAAAGCACAGGCAGCTGCCCTCAGAATTTCATTTTCTGCCAGCATTTTCAGTTGCTTTCTACACCTAGTTCATTCTACAGCCTCATTTCTTTTTTTTATGCTGTGGATAAAAATGAAATGAAATGTGCAGGCAAAAGCCCGTGATATATAAAGCTATTCTATCTTATGCAGAATTGCTCTTTAAGGACTTGTGTTGCTGTTCTGTGCTGCATTATCAGAAGTCTGATGTTCTCAGCAGACTGTGCCTGTGTGTGTGGCAGCAGGCAGGTGATGGGATGCTGCAACCTTCCAGAAGCATCTCCTTGAAGAAGCAGCTTGGCTGGTGCCACACACTCACACATGCACACTCACACCAGAGAGCCTCGGAGACGATTGCCAGCAAAGAGACAGGAAGGTCCTCGTGTGGGTTTATTGCAGCCATGTGCGTGAAGGGAACCAGGGACAAAGGACCAAGAACAATGGAGGGTCCAGGATCACGTGTGGGAGGAGATAGGGGTGGAGAGAGCATCAGGGGTCAATGGTCTGAGGGCACAGGGGCAGGCAGGACCAGGGTATGGGAGCCCCAAGGAAGTGGTAAGGGAGTGGCCAAGGGACAAGGGCCAGTAGAGGAGCAGGGAAGGGAGAACATTCTAGGGCAGGGACATATATGATGGAAAGGGGCAGGGAGGCCAGCAGGACAAGTGGAGAAGGAAAGCTGGGGTACATTACATATGCAACAAAGGTCCCTGGGAGAAGCCTCTTTCTGTTACCCTAACCTGGGGAGTGCCTCTTAAAATCTTTTCCTGCATAGGGCCCTCATGATCCCTCAGTTAATAGCCCCACTGGCCACCACAGCTGGAATGAAGCTTTTGGGGTGTGCAAATAAAACCAAAGGAGAAAGGAAATGTGTCCACCACCACCACAAGTCCTGCAGAACACCTCGCTCCCTGCAGCATGCAGTACCTCTGGTCATCTGAGAGAGGGATTATATTCCCTTTTCCTTCCCACCAACAGTAAATCAGTACCTGACTTTCCCCTTTATTAAAGATCTTTATGCCAGCCCAACTGTGTTTAGATGTGTGATGAATCTCTCTGGAAGCACAGATCAAAATAAATAATGAGGGCGGCACCTGTATTTTCTGCACCCCACAAGGAATAGTCAGTAAAAGACTGTTCTTGGTGCTCAGAGAAGAAGCTGCTTTGGCAGCCAGAAGACCACCCTGTGCAGTATTGTGCATGTCCCAGTTGCCATTGTAAGATCAGGACAAGAAACACAATTAAAGGGACAGTTTGGGTTTAATCTTTGAGTTCTTTGAAAATAAAAATCAGGATCTGATATAATGTAAATGTTGTAGGTGTATAAAAACTTCTCAGTACTACTGGAGACTTTTGCAGTATCTGTAGCAACAAAAAATTTATTGTGGTATAAAGAATTTTGACTTTAAGACATTTAAAATCAGCTTCATTAAAGGATTATTAGCCATGAGGTAACTAGAGACTTTTGCTTCCCTTTAGTTTCTCTCCCCACTTTCCTACCAGCTTTACCTGGCTCATGAGCTGGAGAGTGTTGCTCCTGATAAGAGCAGTAGCATCAGATAATAATATTAGATGGGTTGGGATCTTTATTTTCTGTCCCATTTCTTTCATACTCATTCCTCCCAGCCCATTTCCCTCTCCAGGAATGGAGAGCTCACAAGCAGGCTAGCTTTGGATCTTAGTTGTCCAAAGCCTGGCCCAGCAGCAAGCCCAACAGCCCTGATGACTTTTGTCTGAGTTTCAGCTTCCTGAAGTAGCCAAGTCATCCCTAGCATGGTATTTCAGGTGGAAGTATAGCAGAGAAACAGAGAGAGCACAATATTCAGACTTCATTCACTCACCCTGCACTTGCAGAGAAGGCATTTCCAGTGGTGCCATCAATAAGGAAATTAGGAACATTATTTTTTTGTGCCCTAAAGTGGGGTGAATTTAACTCCTACTTGTTCATCAGTTGAACTGTCAGGTAGAAAATTTTGCCTATGCTCTATTTACATGCTCTGTTCCCATATGGTTGAGCTATATATGGCACACTCACATGTGAGTATTTAAGTTATCCAAGCTTTTGCTCAGCAAATCAAGGCTGACTATCCCCAGCCAGGGCAGAGATTTGTCACGCTGCATTAGGTGACTGTATTTCTTATGACAAAGAGAACAAGATCCCTTAAGGCCACAATAAACTGCCAGGGAGACCTCTGGAGCACCATGGATCTTCAGCCTGGGGGGGCTTTTTCCATCCTGAAGCCATTAAGTGTGTCATTAACTACAGCATATGAATGGGTTCCACAGATTATAGTCATAGGAGGTACTGGGAACCTGCCCCTTCTTACATTGTTTGCAGAAACGCACTCCTTGTCTGAGGATTTACGTTTTCATTACAGAACAATTCCCATAATAACAGCCATTGAATAGGGATGCTTAGCATGGAGTACAGGAGGGAAAAAACAGCATCACGCTTTGAGTCATGAGTTTTGATTGAATGAATGGCTACTTTATAAACTTTCATTACTATGATTTGGTCTGAGGAAAATAGCAGCCTGACAGTTTTTTTCTAATGGAAAATTTAATCAACAGAAAATGATGCATTAGGAGGATGAAAAGGCTGCTGGCATCATTCTGCTGGAGCCACACAGCTTTTCTCTGCCTTTCTCTGCCTTTAACTGTCACTAAAACTGTGGGAAAAACAAAAACCCTCCAACATTTTTAGTGTTAAGAGAATCAAGGCATTGCTTTATTCTGGCCAGGATGTGCAACAGAAATAATTTCGTCTGCACATAGCCTGGGTGTGCAGAGAAAATCATTCCATGACACATGGATTTTACTAGATTTTTCACAAACTTTATACAGTCAAAACCCATAGAAATCCAGTGGTTCAATGTTCATGAATTCCAAGTAATGCAGTTCTTAGTATTTGGTTTCCTAACTGGATATGGATTTCTTCACCTCCGATGCTAACTAGGGTCTCATTCTTATCTCTCTTTTCCCAGCCCAGGTGCCTCTGACCATGCCAGGGATGTTGTTTGGAGCTGATGGTTTGTTAATGGTCATTGTCTTTTGTGTATCTTCTGTGCTACTCCCAGTCTGTTGAGATGTTAAGGTCACCAAGCCTTCACCTGGTGGAACAATGCCCTGGAAAGAAACTTAAATTCCCTTCCACCCAGGGTGAAGGCAAACATAGATTGGACTTGATGATATCAAAGGTCTTCTCCAACCTAGTTCATTCTGTGATTCTGTGAAAACTGACTAAAGTAACATTAAAAATTTTTAAATTTTGTATTACCTCCAACATAACAACTTGGGGTTTTGGGATCCTGTCCCCTTTTCCTTGGATTGCTCCTGGGATTTTTGTAGGAGCTGTGTTGGGAGCTTTCACAGAGCCTGCAGAAGCTCTTGAGAACTTTTTTTTCACCATCCTCATGCAAAATGTGATGTTCACTCACCCTCAAAACATGGAGACTGGCACTCCTGAGTGAACAGCACTGTCCTCCATGGCTCTTTGCTAAACCCTGCTGGACATGAAGCTGCCCAAGTTCAAGTTGGGTTTATGGCCGTGCTAAAGTCTCCAGAGCATGTTTAGTTCCTTTCTTAGCCCAGTGGTTCTTGCCTGTGCTCAGTCTCTGTTTATGCTGTCTCTGTGTAGGACAGAAGCGTTTTTACTGGGAAATTCATCAGCACAGTGTCATTTTTAGTAGAATGGTGACTTTGAAATAGTATTGAACCATCACTGTAATTCCACAATCTGCTTGGTTTTTTGTAGCAAGCCAGATAGCTGCTAATATGAGTCGATGGCAAAGAGGCAGGAAGGGCTTTTGCATGGGTTCCACAGAGATGTTCATTCCAGCCACACACATGGGAGGGTTCAGTGACAAAGACAAGATTCATGGGAAGGGTCCAGGTTTAAATATGGTGTGTTAGGGCAGAGAGAGCATCAGGGAGCGATCATCAGAGGGCATGGGGGCAGTGCACAGGTGGGGTTAGGGTATGGGAACCAGTGGGGAACAGGGAGGGAGTGGCTGAGGGACAAGGGGCAGTGGGTGAGCAGGGAAAGCAGAAGAGTGTACATTAGCATAGCAGAACAGGGGATCCTGTGAGAGAAGCCTCTTGTGTCTCCCTACCTTGGGGAATGCCTCTCAGGGTCCTTCCCTCCCAGGGGGTCCTTGGGGACCTTTGTGTGCTAGGCTCACTGACCTCCACATTTTTTCACTGCAATTTAAAATTTTCCAGCAATAATATATAATGCTAGTCAAGTTCTATTTTTTCTATGCAATATTTTGATCAGTAGAGGGTTTTTCTCTTGCTGAGATATCTGATTGCCAGGTAGGTTTTTGAGGATCACATTTAATCCCTTTGATTCAACAACACTTTTCCCCCCACCCTTGTCTTTAATCTTTCT